>BMAW01078825.1:166233-261311 GCA_019974015.1 Nephila pilipes | reverse complement strand
AGTAAGACTTATTTTAGTGGTATGGTAATAATAACAGTTCGCTTCGGATAAAAATGAAACATTTGCCATCTATCACAATCCTACGACTCTCATAAGGACGTATTTTACAAGCGTAAACTTTCATTTAAATTCTTCAAGAATTTTGCTCCGAGGCAATTGGTCATAACTCTTTCGCCTGTCTTTCATGTAAACATACAAGTCCAGAGGAGTTTACTCGAGTGTAAACCAAGATGAAATTGCGGACTCTTCCGCAGGATTTTTCGGAGAGGAGCACTCTCTTCACTTCAGTAATTGAGTTAGAAGCTAAGATCCCGGCCCGAGGGAGCGGCCCCCGAGAAAGATAATTATGATCCTTTTCTGAGAAGGGTGTATCGCAGCCAAGGTGACTGCAACGCGCGATAATTCGCCAGAAAAGGGGCCCAACATATATTAAAACAGGGATTGTGAATCACTATGGAATACACCCAAAAGTCTCATATTACAAAACGTCTCATTGTATGAGATATTATGAAACATACGTATCTTGAAATAAAAATGTAATGATCAAAATTTAAAATATGGACAATAATATATATTTTTTTATTTTAATTTGTAATTCTAAAGACATATTTTAATTAAAACATGAGAAAGAGAGAAATACGAAATATAGAGTATAAACAATAAATGGATTCAAAGAGAAAGTAGTGATATTTTAAAGTATGCTGACCGCTTATGTAATAATAAAGTCAAAATGTCATGTGAAAACAACTTTAGATGTAGAATTAACGCGAATATTTTAGTGGGTATAACAATCTCGGCAAAATTGCTGCAGTTTAAAATAATTTGTTAATTCCTTCATATTTTCGGGAAATAAATAAGGTTACGTAATTGTTTCAAAAGCTGTTCATAGTAATATTAAAATTATTGCACACACTGATATACATATCGATTATTGACTACATATTGATTATTTGTAACACTCATGTTCATTTGAAAATAATTATAATAGAAAAATTGTATATCGTTAATCTGATGTGGAGCCGTATCGCAATCTAATATATCAATCGAAAATTACTAAATTCCAGTTGAAGGCACACAAGAATAAAACAGATTCTTTATTATCAATGCAGAATATAAAAAGTCACTCTTTCTCTAGCATCCCAACTTAACTCACAAACCTAATTTAATATTTAAATATGAATTCTATTTTGCTAGTCCACTCTGTCTCAATTTCAGAACTATCTTTGACAGCATCTACGCAGCTTGATTCTTTTAGTGGAAGTCTCGTCAATCCTCGAAACTAACAGAAGAATTTCAATCTGAATAACAATTTTCTTACAGCAAGTACATATTGTCTGTATCCCCTAATTTTCTGTTAGTTCTATTTCATTTGTATATCACTATATCTATTTCACTTATATCCTCGTCTAATTTACCGAATCACGTTTCATATTTATTGGGAAGAAATTAAAATTAAACGTAATTCCACTCGATAGAACTCCCCGAGATTAGTGAAAAAAGAATCACAAACAGCACAACGCAACAAATTTAACTTAAAAAAGCAGTCTCTTTCCTTTCTATTTCTTTAAAGAAAATAATTAACTTTAAAATAAAAGTAAATACAAAACCGTATTTTTACCAAATAGCTTTTACAAATAAGTAAAGTTTTAATTAATTATAAAGCATCTCTGCATCTGTGCATAGTTATGCTACACAAAGACAAATGAAGCTATATATAGCTGCTTTGAAAAGTAAATAGGCACAGATTAAAAAAGATAAATTTGTTCTCGATACACAGTCTAACACTCCTACTTAAATAATATTTTAAAAATATACTAAAGATCTTCCCACACAGGAGTATATAAACGAGGTGTGAATATTAAATAATGAGACTCACACTTTGCCAGAAGAACTACGCATTCGCCAAACCCCAGCGACCATCAGCTGTTGAGTGTGAAACCTTTGCTTTTGAATACGGTGCCTCTCGTTTCTGTGAGCAAATCCGTATAGCCGTAGCCTTCTTTCACATTAGAGGTTTTTTTTTTTTTCTTGTTTCTCAGGAAAAATGATTAGTGTTACAGTACAGCAACGAATTGTTATGAAATTTCATGTGAAACTTGGGAAACCACTATTGAAACATATTATTTATTTATTGAAAGAAGTGTATGGTAATGAATGTTTATCGCGTTATTATTTTTTGAGTGGCTTAAGCGTTTTGAAATTTCGCGAGAAGACGTTGAAAATCATTCATGCCTGTGTCGGACTACCACGACAAAAGAAGTGACAATATCGAAAAAATCGGCAATCTGGTTCAATCTGACCGTATGTTAATTATTCGGGCAATTGCTGAAACTTACTGAGCCATCAAAGAATCCGTTCAGCAAATTTTACAGAATAATTTTAACATGCATAAAGCGTGTGCCAAAATGTCACAGGTTCTCACGTTTGAAAAACAAGAAGTTCGCGAAAATGTTTGTACTGACACTTTGAATGCTATGGAAAATGACCCAAACTTATTGGAAAGTATAATAACGTGTGACGAATCGTGAGGTTTTTCTTTTGATCTTAATACGAAGTGAAAATCCATGCTCTGGATGAGCCCGTCTTCACAGAGAGCCAAAATAGCTCGAATAAGTAAATCGTAATTCAAAGCAATGATGACCGGTATTTTTTTCGTTATTCATTGGAATGTATACATTCACTGGAATGCCTGAAGGTCAAAATATCAATCAACATTACTACTTTAACGTTCTTGCTGAACTCAGTGAAAGAATAAGGGGGAAATGACCCGAATTGTGTGGGAGGACATGTCATGGATTCTCCAACAAGACAATGGACAGGCTCATACCTCATTGTCTGTCTCAAGACGTTCCTAACCAAGTACAGCATCCCAGTGTTAGACCACCCACCTTATTTGCCGAATCTTGCGCCATGCGACTCTATGTACTTCTTAAGGTGAATTCTGCATTAAAAGGAACAATATTTGAGTTCGTTGAAGCTGTGAAAGAGAAGCGGCACGCGTCCTGAAGGAGTCGACAAAAGAAGACTTCCAACACTGTTTCGAACAATGGAAGATTCTCATGGTGTGCTATAGGAATAGGAGGGGTGCATATTGAAGGAGATAATAAGTAAATATGCATGATATTAAAATAAAATGTTTTTACAGTGTCTATATGACTATATACAAGTAGTTAGCCCTTCCGGGAAGATGGATTCTTAAGCATGCACATGCTAAATCAGTCTTTAATGTATAGTATTGTTTTCTACTGAACTATGACATTTCCTTTATTATTGAAAAAATTTAAATGGGAAAAGTAACATTCCTAGAATAGGTTTTGCTACTATTTGAGAGCAATGTAGAATATTTTGCAATCGTTATCACTCCCGAAATATACTATTTCTAAAAGTGATTATTTATTTTCTTAATGGTATTAAATAATAAGAAGCAAAAAGGCCTTTTCAAATAATTTACTTCGAGAAGAAAATTAAAAATACTACGTATTGATGTTAATGTTAAATATTTGAAGTGTATGAATGAAAAATTCGATAATAGTAATATTTCTCATATGTGTTTTTAAAGTAATAGTTTGCATTACCAACATTTAACGCAATGACTATTTAGCATGATTTATTTGAAACAATGAAACATGAGAATTCTAAAAAATCGAATGGGTAGGAATGGGGGATAGTTTACCAGCTGTAGTTGACATGAGAACATTTCTATCGTTTTTGACAGGTCGCAGCAAGCGACATACTTACATAGTATCAACCCTTGGAGAGAAGTGTTAATTAAGTATATTTTTTCTAAATATGTTTTTTTAAATCTTTACAACAAATGTTTCGAATTCCCAAACTGTGAAAAAGATACATAATTATTTTTCCCAGACGTGACAGTGAAGTCCAATATGGGGGGGGGGGGAATAGTGTACCAGCTGCAGTTGACGCAAGAATATTACTAGCGTTTTTGACAGGTCGCAGCACGTAACATGCTAACTTGAAATCAACCCTGAGAAACACAACCAGCCATTTGGAGGGTACGGCGGATACTATGCACCGGGACTCTTGATTAATGGAGTCCCAACATGATCAAGAACTAAAATAATATACTCCTGCACATGAAAACATGGCAGTATTCCTATCGTTATCAGCAGGACATAAAGTTATTGTTCACATTATTATAGTAGATCCATGAATTTCGATAATCTTTTCAAACTAATTCTTGATGATGCGAATGGTTAGATTTTGTTATTTGATTCGGAGAATTCCAGAGTATATATCCCTAACTACACTAAACTTTTTAGTCAAGCATGTGTGCAGAACGCTTAAATGCACTTGATATAGCATCGAAAAAAAAATTGCAAAAAATTATTAACTTTTCTGAAGTGATTAATGTTTCAGCAAAAAAAAAAAAAAAAAATCATTCATTAAATAAACATCTAATATATGTTCGTGTTCATAATTTTTTACAAAACAGTTTACAAAACAGTTACAATTTTTAAGTTTACAAAACATTTAGGGTCCGAAATGGTGACTTGCACTCAGGCCCGTTTATAGAGAAGGCCTATTCTGCTGCGAGACAAGAGTTTACTTAATACTTCGAAAAATGTTTTTAAATTCTTTACTGCAATTGTTTCGAAAACTCAAACTCGTTTAGTTTTTTCGTTTTTTCTTTTCGTCGCACTAGAAGCTGCACGAGGGCTATTGGCGGCTGACCTCATAATTTTGAACTTCGGTCAATTGACGAGGACGACACCTGAGCTGGCACAACCCTCTTTTAACTTCCACACCATTCCAACGGGAGGACTTTGGGCCTTGACCGATGTAACGTGCATCAGTCACGGCGGGTGTTTGGCAGCCAAGGATCGAACCCGCGACTGAACGAAAACCGTCGGACACGAATCCGAGATCGTGCCCTCTGGCTACTGCGGCCTTCGAACTCAAACTGGAAAAAACGTGAAAATTATTTTTCCCTCGACATTTCTCTCAGGCGAGGTAGCGTAGCGCACTTTGTGGACGGTCCCCCTCTTCTCCCGGGACTCGGTGCCATCTCTTAACCGCGACTGTGTTTGCCTCTCACTTAAATATCACCCGCGGCACGTGTCAATAGTAACAGCGACGAGTTTCCAAGTTTTCTTAAAGATAATTACGGAGGGCGGCGAATCCCGCTTGTTTAATATCAACTAAACGACGACTCCGCCTAATGATTCAAGTCAAGATGTCAGAAAAGATGGCGGACCGCCTTGTCTGTCGGGACGAGTGTAATCTTTTCTTCGTTACCGGTGATAGCAACTTGTTTCCTTTTGCCGAAGAAATTTGGGAGGATATCTTGCGAGAAAGGCTTTGATAATTTCTCGCGAAATGGAAAACGGAGTGGATTGCGTGATGTCTCACGCAAATATATATAGTGAAAATTTTAAATTATTACTATTCGAATTAATCTTGCTTAGCAGGAAATCTGAAATCTACAATATGTATAAAATTATACAAACTTTGGTGTCAAATGTATTGCAGAAATCTGCATAGTATAAAATAATGGTCATTAAGCTTAGAATAATACTAACCCACTCGCTCACGAATTATGAAGAAAACAAAGAAAAAATCATTCTATAAATTAATATACTTAAATTCTTGTTTTAAGTTCTATAGAAAAAAAAAAACATTTGTGTAGATTGATTCCATTAAGGGAAATTTGGCGAGCATCATGTGAGGCTTGTAAGTTTGAAAGGTTGCAAACTTTAAGCTAGTTTCTATATTTATTTTAATGTTCTAAAGGATATTTCAGCAATTATTACTTAATACAATGAAATTACAGTTAAAATTGTTTTGAGAGAAAAATCTGGAAGCACCCAGGACATAGTGCTTCCTTGCATCGAACATAAATGTATCTAGTTTTCCTGTGACAGCCGGATAAGTGGCACTTGGCAGCATATTTCTGCTCAGTGTTTTAGCCCGATAATCCTCATCACCATCTCTTTTCAATTCAGCAGGAGATTGCCCTTTTAAGTGTATCTTTGTTGGGGGATTCTATAATGTACTTGGTCAACCTTTCTGCTTGCTCTGAGTCGAACTACCTTTATAAATAAGGGAACTCGCAAATGGTGATTTAAATTTTAATAAATCCATGGGTTCATTTTCAAGATCTAATTTTCATAAGATCCAGCAATTTACGACGCAAACATTTAGCATATGCTGAAAAATTCGGAACTACCACCGCTTATGTTGTAGTTTATTTCTATACAGACCTATATATATATATATATATATATATAATGAATCCATGTGATCTATCTACTCCATCCATATTTTTATTTTATAATTCCAAAGAAGCGGGTTTTGGAATTTCGATAACACTCTGCTAGAACGTGTCATCGATCCTATCGAACCTGCTTCAAGAAATGTTGAGGCTGCATGAACAGCTGAGTTGCCGAACCACCTCGTTATTGTTATGTTTTCCTTACTTGTGGTAATGGAAAATTAGCCTCTTGTATCACGTTTTATTTCATTGATAAGTTTCAATTTATTTGTAACTTCTTGTAACCTATTTGTACGTATTGTTTTTCTGTTGAAAATATTTTCCATTCAACTAGATTCATCAAACGAGGAATTGTGTGCAAAATATCGAAAAATACTTTGTGATTTGTATGCATTATACGATTACAATGTCTCAATATAACAGCTCTACCTGCTCCAAAATCTTTGCAAAATTCCTGAGATTTAACATTTGGACCTTGATAAATTTCAAAATAATAAACATAGCCAAAAATTCCATCTGAAATCCCGGATTTTGTTCCCCATGGATAGAGTTTAACTCTTATGTACTGTTCGATATTGGACCTTTCTTTGAACGGAATAACCATATCATCCACTGACAAATACTCTTTCGGGTCGCTGCTATCAATAAATACAATAAAAATGTGGTCTGATATTGGTCTGATTTGATACAGCTTATCTTTACTGTCGGGAGATGTATTACTTGGAACAAAAAGAAGGTATTTTCTTAATTCAAAGAAGGAAATTTTACGTCATATAATCAGCAGTTATGTTTTGTCTTGTGTCATATTTTAGTGCCCAGCAAATTTTCTTTCTCTTTTAATGTGGCATACATTTTTGATTCTTGCACTATTTCTGTTCTTCTGTTTTGATTCTTTCACTATTTTTGTTTTATTTTTTTAATGAAGTTACTTTTTACAACCACGTGTTACTTTAAGTATCATATGAGGCACTATTGTTTCGAATAGATATGATGTTTATCTTTTAGTAGGAAACAATTTTAATGGGATTATATGACACATGTATGTCTTACAACAGGGGAAAATTTACTTACCTTATTTAGAAGTATGTTACAGTAACAAACAAATGATATTATTTCGGCATTCTCTTCTTCCACAAAATCAAAGACTTCAATTTTTCCGAGACTGGTACTGCCATTTGTTATGATATACTAAAACAAGTTGAGGCCCCATTTGAAGTTTAAATGGATACAAGGTGTCACTCGAGCCAAAAAATTGAGAGAAAAAAGATGTTAAATTACAGTTACTTTGAATTATTTAAGAAGCCTTGTTTAAGGTCCAGGTGAAGGAGAGGGTTAAGAGAGTTATTTCAAGTAGCGTTTTCCGTATCTCAATATTGTTATGAATGCCCAAGCTTAGGCAATATTTGTTAAAATATTGACACGAATTTCTACTTCTATGTAATGGAGGGGCGTAGATTTAGGGAGAAAGGTCGTCATTCTACTCTTAGCCTCATATTGTTTTAACTACGACATTAAGAAGCCAATCTTTCAATCTTATTTACCCTTTATCGAATTATATATTTTCTAGATAGTAGATGTTTTTTTTATATTTAGCAGATTTTCGAGTCTTGTGAACTTTTGTGTTTTACGACAGAATTCCAAGTCATATTTCATTTAAAACGTATGAGCACATCCAAACCTGCTATTATTGCCATCCAAAACGTTCGTGATAGGCTCGTATATATATAAGCGTCAAACGCTTACGAATCATCCTTGAAGGATTCGCCTCGCAGATAGATATGCGCGAAGGAGATGCTCATGAATTATTTGCGAAAGGTTCGATTCGTAGTTCCATACGCGTCAAACGAATTGTCTGCGAACCATCCGTGAATAATTCACTTCGCTGATAGATATGCGTCAAGCGAGATGCTCATGGACCATTTACGAAAAGTTTATTTTGAAGATGTATACACGCCAAGGAAATGCTCATGAATCATCCTTTTCAGGTTTTTAGTGAACACAAAGGGAGTTCGTAATTCAGTTTGAGACAACATCGTGGATTTTCTTTCTGATTCGCTCAATAATAGCTGTAAGTTCATTAACAAAATAATTCCAACAAAACTGCTCGCCAAATATTTGCTTGTAAAAAGTTAACTTATCGTTGCAAATTGCTTAAGAAAATATTTTAGCTTAATATCTGTTTCAGAGCTCAAGCATATAACCTAATAGTTAAAAAAAACTTTGTCTCGAGCTCTCTTCACTATTTAATTCTACCCCAATCTGTCCGTGTAACTATTTAGTCAATAATTACTAGATTCCAATTGCAGATACGTAAGAGCAAGATAAACTACTTTTTTTTAGTCATTAAGGATTAGATAAGGTAAGTCTCTCTCGAATCCCACTTAACTCGTCAATCTTATATGATGGTTTAAAAATTAAGTCTTAGCTTGCCAAATTTCTCGTTATGATTCCAACAATTCTTACTAACAGTAGCTTTGTATCATAGTACTTAGAGTGCGAATCAATTTAATCTGAAAGATTAATTGCGCTATTCAATCCAATTTACCAATTACTATCGCACTGCCGTTTTCCTCTATCTCCCTTCATCACCTCTAATTCATTTCATTGCACTTCTTATTTTCATTTTATTTACCTAATCATGTTTTATTTTGGTCGGGAAGAAATAATGATTTTATACAATTCAAATTATTATGAAGTACCGAGATTAGTGTAAAGAAAATCGCGAATAGCCCGACATCTCAACTTTATCACATTATAGGTGTATGGAATGGAAAGACAAGGGTGCCAAGTAACTTCAAAGTAAGAAACCCTCACCTCTTGTAGAGCTCCTCTGCCCTCCTGCTGTGCTCGGGTGTTCTAAGAGATCTTGCTGCATTCACGATGGCCACCGTGTGGTTTGGTTGTGCTATCATGGCACGCTCGTACTGAGTCATGGCTTCGCTCGAACGTCCTAAAAAATAGAACGGAGGATATCACGCCATTGAAAATTGTTAAATTGTAAAACTTGATTATAGTTCTTAACATAAAATACAAGGTGTTTAAAACAAAAACTTTTGTTAATATACTAACAATAAAATATTTAACTATATGTGTGACGGATTCCCGTTACACAGATAAATAATGCGCGGTTCGTTGTGCACGTTTTCTTTTTTATTAATCTTTGGGTATACTTTAGTATGTTATTTGAATTGATAACCTCATTTTATGAAGGATCCGGAACTGATGCAAATTATGATTATCATATAAGAGATTTGAAAGTATTTGAGAAATTAAGTACATTTTGAACAATTTTCCTGTTTACGCATTTAAAAATTATTCTTAACATGTGATAATGCGTTTATAATTAAGAAAATGATTTAAGATGAAAATTAGGATACACTATTGATAAGATTTTAAGAATTAAATTTTTTTAAAAAAATATTTTGAAAGGTTTAAATTCTTAAGAAATATTTTGGAATTTTTTTTAAAACTCTACTCTCATGTATTTATTAATATCTTAATTGGAATTTTTGAATAGTATTCTCAAAGTTATTTTTAACAATTTTAGGGAACTATTTTACAATGACTTGCTTAGTTTTGAAGAAAAAAAAACTATAAACAGTTGATATATGTATGCGAAAATTATACAAAATTTTCGATATCCGAAAAGTTATTTTTTTAAAAAAACTCATTTTATAGCAAGATTGATGTTCAATCTTGTTACATGTACTGTACATTACTCTCAGAAAAAACAGTTAGGAGTGTATGGTAAATATTTGTGGATAAAGAATAGTATTTTAACCGCATTAATGTATTGTAGGAAACAAACTGAGAAAACCTTTTTTAAAGTTTATACCTTTGAAAAGGTAATTATATGTTTCAATTAACTAAAAATTCAATTTCAAAACAATATATATGCGTGCGCTTTTAGCAGCAATTCCTTTTCCGTATAATTTCAGTACGTATTTTGAATAATTGATGGCTTTTTTCACAGTACATTAATTATATCTGACTAACAAATATGTATAAATTTAAGTTATAAAACCACTATAAAACTTTTTTGCTTCCTGTAATATCAAGATGTTATACTTGTAACAAAATACAACATGAATAAAACATAAATCATAAAATTGTTAATATAAAAGGTAGGTAGAATTACTTAGGTAATAACACTGCAAAAAACAAACAAAATGTGAACAAATCACTCTGGATAAAAGGTTTAGTCTCTAAATCGATCAATAAAATGCCAGTTATGATTAAAACAAAGTAAAATAAAATTTTGTACTAGGTTTTGATAAAAAAAAATTCCTTGAAAACACTAACATCTCTGAACGGTGCAGGGTTAATTCACAAAATTTGTTTGATTGCATTTTTTTAAAATTTCTCTTCTTCTAAAGGCTAGTTCTCATTCATTCCAAAGTAACATATCAGTCAAAAGATAATAATCCAAAGAAAATTACTAAGTAATTTTTTTTAAGAAACCAGTGCATTTCGTCATTCTTATGGTGCTGAGTCTCCTTAAAATAAATAATCGCTGTGTCACTCACCATGGGTCTCGAGGAAGAATCCGTAATTGTTGAGTACATCCGCATCCTCCGGATCTAGATGTATGGCCCATGCATAGAGTCGCTCTGCGTCTTGTAGCTTTCCCTCTTTCCGAGCGTACAGGGCGGCCAGCGAAGAGATGGCAGGCACAAACTCAGGATCCAGGTGGATGGCTCGGAGGAAGAAACCTTCGGCCACATCCGACTTGCCACGTTTCCTACGGGAGGAAGAAATTACCCATGAAGAATTTGCCATCATTTTTATATGGGTATAATAATTAAAAAATGATATACAGGCATATAAAACCAACAAAGACATACAGAAAAAAATGTTTCTTGTATACTACCAGGATTGCTTGACAAGTCCTTAGAAATTCCAAGAGATATCGCTCGTAGGATCGAAAAATATTTGTTTTTAGAAATCATCAGAACTCACCAGAAAGCTGTCTCAGTGACTCGTATTCGCAATCATGACGCCTTTCGCATCTCAAAAATCCTTCGTCATAACTTTTCCTGCCAATGAGACTATCTTTGCCTTTTTCCGGAAAAGATTTACCGGAAGCGCCCATTGTGTGATTTTTGCTTGATTTCCAGTAAATAACGATGAATCCGTTTATTGCCGACGGGGACAACTTGGCGCGACAGCAATTCAATTTTGATTTGGCAGCAAATGACTACCAAATGAAAGCCTACTTATGAATCAATGTCAAATTTATTTCGACTCCGTTTAACAGATAGCAGCACCCCTTGGCGAAAACAATTTACCTTAATGATGCCATCTGTCTTCAAATACAAGTAATTTTTGAACCATCATCATATTAAAATTAACATTTATTCAAAAATGATAATTTATTATTGAAATTAACATTTGCTTCAAAAGAGATATCAAACCACAAAAGCTAACTGAATTTAAAAAAAAAATTGAAATAAAAATGAAATCAGTATTAGTATCGGCTTGCGAGGTTAGCTGAAATATTATGTGCATCAAATGACAAATGATATTGATGAGGCAAATTGGTGTTACCATTGTTTGCTGTCATCTGTTAAATGGAGCCAAAACAATTGTGACACTGATTCATAGGTTAGTTTTAATTTCTGAAATGATGACTTGTCATAGTGTGTCAGACCTGGATTCACCATAATACACCAGCAACCAAGCAACCATCGAATTAATAGATTGCTTTAGGTGAACCTTCTCGAAAGAAGGCGAAGATGATCCAATCGGCTGGAAAAGTTACGATGATGATTTTTTGGGATTCAGATGGCATCATACTTATGGACTTTACAGAAAAACGGGGGGAAATCACTGGAAAATTCTTCAGTGAGTAACCCCCTTTCCCTTTTCTAACACGAGTACTCTTAACACCTCCCGCTTACTTCATTATATGTACCATATATTGCAGAGGCTATCAAATATATAATTATACATAAACTCATTTACTTTAAAAATAAAAAAGTAGTGATTTTTGAAGTTTAATGGCTCAAGAACCAGATATGGCTATGTTGCGTCAAACAAGATGTAACTGTGTTCAAAACGCTAACAACTGGATAAAAAAAAAGAAGAGGGGAATAGTTGAAAAGAAGTAGGGTCCAAAATAAAGAAGGATTTCTTGAGTATTCCGGGGGCAAGTCACCCACATACATTAAAGATTGAAGGAAAAATCACTAGGGTCCCTTGGCGTTATTGTTCGCATGTTCACCTTTGGAAGGCGTACCCCTGAGGGCTCAAAAAAGAAAAGGGAAAATTATAAATGGTTAATCTCGAAAGGAAAATGAATGAATATTTTGAATAAAAATGTAGTAAGTTCGATGGAGGAGAACATTAAAATTATTATTGTCATAAAAACTGAGTTAAAAAAAACCTTTTGTTATTTTAACCGGATTTTATTTTATGTACGAAATTAGGAAAATATTTTGCTGCAATAAGATGTCTTTTAATTCGTTTGACTTAAGGAAGCTTTTAAATGTAATTGAAATAATCATTCGATTTTGTAATCAATTTCAAAATACCTAACTTTTGTGTTAAAAAGTGTACAATTGTTTCAAAAAATTCATATGGTCTCATAAAAAAATTCACTTTATAAACCTCGAAAGAAAAAAATAATTTTTAAATTTGAGAAACAATTGATAATTCATACATTGAATAAACTCTACCTCGTTCTATATTTGGCAAGACCATCTGACTTATTATACATTTGCTTTTAAAACATATCTCCTTATACTTTTGGAAAATATACTTTCATTTCATTGTTTTTACATTTCATTGTTAATACTTTTATTTTCATTTATTTTAAAAACAGAAATCTAATATATTTAAAAAGAATTTTCGAGTTTCAGTGAGAGGTGTGTTATATATCTATAATGCTATGTAATAAGCAGACATATGAAAAATGTAGGCTACTTTCGAGCAGAGTAAAGATGTCTAATTCTTTATTCCTATATTACAAACTAAATTTTTGTGAAAATATTATCATATTGCGTATAAAAAAGCTATTTAAGATTTGCATCAGTAGATTAAAAAAAATCTATTCCCCCGGTTTAAAATATAGCTGGATAATATGTCCTTAAATATTCTTCCCAGAAGGCATTTTGTTGCATGCAGTAAGTAGATATATGAAAAATGTAGATGACTTTCCAAACAGAGTAAACTTACTTTTCCCATTTTTTTTTATTTTTCTATTACAATCTTATCTTTCGTAATAAAATATTAACATATTACGTTTAAAATGCTATTTCAGATTCCCATCAGTAGATTTTAACTCACGCCCCGTGTTTTAAATTTGGCTGGATAAACTGTTTTTAAGATCAATATAGAATCATTTCTATTGTGCTATGTAGTAAACAGTTATATGAAAAATGTAGACTACCATTAGTACATACTTTTAACATACTTTTCCTATTCTTAAATATTCCATTATAGTCTTATATTTCGTAAGAAAATATTAACACATTATGTTTAAAATGCTATTTTAAACTTGCATCATTAGATTTAAAAAATTTTATCTACTCTCAGCGCCTTAAATCTGACAGGATATACTGTCTTTAAAAATCATTCTAGAAGAACTTATAATGCTATGTAGTAGGCAGGTACATGAAAAATGTAGACTGCCTTTTGAATAGATACTTACTCCCTTCTTTATTTTTCCATTACAATCTTATTTTTCGTAAGAAAATATTAACACATTTCATTTAAAACTCTTATTTTTAACTTGCATTAGTAGATTTTAGAATATTTTTCCTAAGCCCAGAGTTTTATATCTATCAGCGTCCTGGGAACACTTGAAAAGCAGAGCCAAGGCCGCCAACTGTTGAAATTTTAAAAGACTAAACAACCATATCTCCCAGGATCAAACGGGAGATAAATATTTGATGCTCTGCATTCTTCCAACAACTCCCGTCTTCCTTTCACTTTAAAATTAATCACGTAGCAGTGGGGGCCGCCCTCATAAGAAGAACCGAGGTCCTGAATTATGCAGGACGCCCTATTTCCTTGCGCGAGGGAAAACAGATTGCCTCCTCCCCAGAACGAAGATTCTGCTTCATAAAACACGCTTCTCATTCCGTCTTCCCACATGGAGCCATTTCCTTAAACGCCAATACTGTGCGCATTACTTAGGAAAGACGTTATACTGATGCTGGCGTTCCATCTTCAGCGGAATGGGGGCTGCTTGAATATGAAACCGGTGCTTAAGCGTTAGGAATCGAACCCCAACATTTGCAAAGATGGATTGGGCGCCTTCTAGTTTAGGGCGTCATCATGCCCATGATTGGCTGAAGAGAATAAAGGGTGAGTTATTGACTTCGAAGTAGTGATCGTGGAACTTCGGTGGAATGGTGGTAATAAGCTGTTATTTCTTTATAAAATAGTGTTTTGTGCATCTGGATTATTTTGATCTATGTAATATAATTTTTTTCTGAGACTAAAATTAAACAAACAATATATTATTACTGTAGTTAAGTTATAATGCTCCTGAAGAATAGAATGTAGAGTCGATAGTTTGGAAACTATAGTATCACGCTATTATTTCATTCTAAAATGTTATTTTTGTGTATTTGGATTATGCTAATATTTAAGAAATTCTACAAATCTATTAATAAACTGGCAGTACCTCTTAACCTATTTGTGATTGTTTGTTAATTTAGAAAATTGGTGAAAATAATTGATCTTTTTGAACAGGAAAACTATACTTTTGTTTCAGCCGTTAATAATATAAGTTTTTCTCGTATGTCAGAGCTCTCGCTAAAAGTAACAAAATTTCAATATAATTATAGAAATTTTAATCTAAGATTAAATATCTTCTAACCTATTCCTATTTGGTTCGCAGCGGTTGACACGGAACGTGAGCTAGCGACCGGATGTTTTTCCTCGAGTCGTGGGTTTAAGTCTCAGCGCCACTAAAGATCCACTGGGTAACGAGGCTGATAGCACATTGCATCTGACGAGGTTTCATGTTCTCTCAATGGGCTGGTATGGAAGTTTGGAGTGGAGGTGTCAGCTCTGGTGTCGTCTTTATGAATCGGCCGAAGTTCAAAATTACGAGGTCCGAAGCAAAAATCTCACGTATTACTTCTTAGTGTGACATTAATAAATAAATAATCAAACCTGCATTTGTCTTCCTTTTCTTACGTATTAGTAACAAAACAATAACTCAGTTCGTTTAATTCATACGCAATATTTGATAGTTGTTTCATGACACTTATAGTTCAGTGTCTATGACAATTATAAGGCTTTTTAGCATTGTTCAGGCTCATTAATTTAAAGGGTTTTTATCAAATTAAAGATAATTTCAAAAACAGCAATCTACTAATTTCCTTATTAACTTCTTATATTTAATTATATAGAACGAAGTAGAGAGTGGTACTTATAAATTATAAGTTCCTTTTTTTAATTAAGTAGCTCTTCAAGAGAACCCATGGCTGCGGTAGTCTAGTAGTCATGATTTTGGATTCATGGTCAGCGGTTTTCGTTCAGTCACGGGTTCAAGCCCGGCCATGTAGCCGGGGCTGATGCACGTTAAATCTGTCGGGGTCCACAGTCATCCTATTAGAGTGGTGTGGAACTTAGGAAAGGATGGTGCCCGCTCAGGTGTCATCCTCGTCACTTGACCGAGGCTCAAAATTACGAGGAGCGTCGTCAATAGCCCTCGTGTTACTTCCAGTGTGACGTTAATAAAAAAAACTAAACAAAAAAAAAAAAAAACCAAGAGAACCCATAAAAGTATTATACTGCTTAATTATAAACTATGATTTGTATTAATTCGAGAAAAAATGAACTGATACAAAAGACTGAATAATAAAAAAAAAAAATTCACGCTTCATTTTCTGAAGTTTTTTAAAAGCAAATTCATGCATAATTTTTATTTCTATTCTGTTACAAAACCAAGCCAATCCATGCAAATCTAAGGGACTAACTGTAGAAGAAAATTTTTTCTTGATTACAGTTACATTTTTGTTGATAAAATAATAATCATACAATGTATTTCTAATTCAGGGATGAAAACAAGAACTTTAAAAAGTTTTATCTCTAAAAAATATATCTCTAAAAAAGGGAAGTTAAAAAATAATAATTCTTTCAAGTAATTCAAAGTAATTCATTTTGATTTCGAAAAAGTTCGTTTAAATAAGATAGCGGGACTATATATGTGCAAGACAGTGACCGGCTCTTATATTGATTGTTTATTAACGCCGCAAGAAAATTAGAAAAAACAGGAGTATTGGCAACAGACAAAAGACTATTGGCCTCGGATATCGCCATTTAGATCCTCGATCAAGTAATGAGGACGATATCTGAGCTACCACCCTCTTCCAACTCCCACATCACGTCTTTAGGAAGAATTAGAGGTTCACCAGATTTAGTTAACATGCATCTGCCTCAATGCATATATGGCAGATCTATAGTGACTTCAGGATTCAAACCCACGACCCAAAGAAAAGGACGCCAATCATGAGTTCGCGACTGATTAGTCTCTCGCGGCCACAGACAGTAAGAAGTAAATGCAATGTACTTAATTTTATGCAACGTTTTTTCCCTTTTCTTTTTTGAGGGGATGAGGGGCTTTGGAACACTCAATGAGGATAAAATATAATAAACTGCGTAGAACCGCACATCTTACGTTACAAAATATAACTCCATCGCGTTATAAATCAAAAATTCAAGAACAAAAAGAGGAGGGAAAGAACTTTAATCAAAATCCGAAACTGCATCAGTTCTTTTTCATTTTCAGCTAGACGACAACAGCTTTATTAAACTGCCGCCCACGCATTTGTATTCTTCAGCACAATTTTATTTCTTTTCTTCCTATTAAAAAAAAAATGAAATTTTTTTTATTTCTGGAGGAGAGTAAATGCCTCTTCTCGTATAACCACTAGCGAGAGGCGAATATCAGATCCCGAATTACAAAACACCCATTCGGTGCTGAAATGAGGGGAGTGTTCTTCGAATTATACTCACCCCGAGCACCCCGGGGGTGTTATTTTACGATCTTACAAAAGACGCGAAGACGATACGAGAGATAACCACTTTTATGGAAGATGAAATATCGGATCGCATAAAAGTAGAGATGGAGCATTTTTTTTCCGGACTGCGCGTTAAAGAGGTGTGGTGGCAATTTTCGCGGAATGAATTTCTTCCGGCGCAATAAAAAGTAAAGCATTTTCAAATTTATTATACGCTCTAGATAATACCCTCGTCTCGCTTATTTACGGCAATACAATGGGTTTTATGGGTTGCCGACACTTGTGAAGGGACTGTGTGGCCCGGACATAAATTTCGATTCTGAATCCCTGGCAAAGATTGTTCTATTATTGTTATTTTATTCTTTTTTTAAAACTCTTTCCTGAACGCTTCCGATTCTTGAAAGCAGCTGTGGGCGGGAAGTTTTACGAGGTTGTTGAGTGGTCATCATTCCATATTTTTTTTCCCTCTTTTCAGTCTTTCGATTTGTGGAACAGAAACATTTGATATATGTTTGTGATTCTCAATCGTAGATTATAGATATTTTGCACACTTTGAAAACCTCCTAAAGAATTTTAAAAAGCAATATGATTCTTAGCTCATAGGTTGTAAAACATTCGAAAGACAGTCGGAACATAATACGACAATCAGTTCCGGCAGCTTGTAAAATTTTATGTAACTTCATTGCTTAGTTAAAATTCGTATCTATAATAAATTTAAATTTGTTGTTATAATAAAATAAATTTTTGTCTATAATAAATTATCTCATACATAATATTTAAGTTACCAGGCTCTTTTTCAAATGTGGACAATTTTTAAGGTTTCGTTTCTGTACTTGATTTACCGTTAGTCATCAGAAAATTATAATTCAAGGGATCTATATATTAAAAGACTTTGATTTAAAAATGGAATTATTATTATTTACATTTATCGTGAGGTGAAAGTCTCAGTAGACATGCTGCACACGCATTAATTTCTCTCGAACGTTTTCAATTAACTTTCTTCGATTTAAAATGAGTTAGTGTAGCTCTTTGAGCTGCTTTAGTAGTTCAAGTAAACCAAGTGGTCATGATCCCTGGTTCGAACGGTTGTTGATGTTGCTAATCCTATCCTATCCAGTCAATGAGCTCTAAAACACCCAAGAAGTTAAAAACCAAAAAGGGACTTTTGGTCGAGTCTTCTCTGAAAAGCCCCAGATAGAAAAGAAAATGTACATGAGACGACTCTGTCCAGAGAAACAATTTCTACACATAGAGAAGATCTTATTCTCCATGTGTAGAAATTGTTTCCCTGGACACCCTGGTCAAATTTAAGGCACACATAAAAAACGATGGCTTCACCCGGCGATTTGTCACAACTCTAGTCACGTGGTGGGGAAGAACGTCAAGAAAGAAAGATATCCGGCGTTGTTTCCGTCGTGTCGTAGTTCGAGTCCTCTTCTACTGTGTACTGCTATTAAGAACTCGTCGGATAGTGGGGCTATTACATGTTAAATATGAAGAGGCTCAAAGTCCTCACATCAAAATGATGTGGAAGCTTCGAGAAAGAGGTGTGAGCTCAGGACAGATGTCAGAGGTGTCGTGCTTTTTATTGTACCGATGGTGAAAATTAGGATGTCTATCGTTCATAGTTCTCATCTTACTTCCGCACTCGCACGATGTTCACAACTAATCAACGAAGATAATCTAAGAATATTATTAGTTGAACAAATTAAGATAATTCCCAGTGTGTCTAAATATAATATCAATCAGTAATTTCCTATTATTTGATAATTACAGTACGTTTTTGCAAAAAATGAATGAGTGATGGTAAAGTTTAAGGTCACAAGAGCCAGTTGGGGATATTTTGCGCTAAACAAGATGCAACAGTGGTCTAGTCATTTGAAAATGGAAGGAAAATAAAAAAAAATATTTGACGAGAAAGGCTGAAAGGGTAATAGGATGTGGAAGAGCATATATCTCACTTCAAATGAATAAGACACCTAGTTGCAAATGATCCAGGACAATTTAATATTTGACATCGATATTTATTATGTTAAATATAGTATTATCGTTAAGAATATCATTAGTCCAAATAAAAAAAAAAAAAACCAGGAAGGAAATTAGCTTAAAAATTAACAAAAATCATAGTTAATGCATAACTGAAGAGATACGGCTCGCATCAGAAAGTTATCACACTAGTATGAAACATAGTTGAACAACTGTCAAATAAACTCGTAGATTTTAGTGCAAGCAAGATTCGAGCATTAGTTATATACGGATAAAGCTTAGTCTACTACTTAGAGATGTCTTCTACTCATCCAAGATGGATTTAGCAAGTCCCGGCCGTCAATGCAGAGAAGGAAATCCGGACAGGTCTAGGATAAAAATCCAGATGGGTAGTTGAATTTAGGATCATTAAAGCAAACTAATTTCCCCCTTCTTTTGCTGTGTTCTTTTGAAGGATGCACGGGATTAAATACCTATACCACAGGTGCAAACGTAGAACACTCGTAATTTGTATATCTGCGCGCATCCAGAAAAAAGTTACTTTAACGTCCTACCTCATGATAAAATAAGAAGGTTGGGAACGATTCGGGGAGGGCCGCAACTAGTTCGAAAATTAAGAAAAATGTTAATATATCCGGGGAATGTTCCACTCGTATTCACTAAAGAGTGTAAACCACTTAGGAGAGAAAAGAATTACTAGGGTACCTCAGGAGGCCATCATGCCTTAATAAAGAAGGTAGGGACCTGAAAAGTTCCAATGAAGGAAAGAAAACACATGTAGCCTAAATATGTTGCATTTCTTGAAATATTACGCGTTAGAAAGGCATATGTTTGCTAGATAATAAAGATAATCAACTCCCAAACTATTTTATGCTCAGGATCGGTTTGGAAAAGTAATATTGCATCAGAAATGGGGCTTTTGGAAAGATTAGATACAATATAAATTTACGCTATGTTTATATAAATATTTAATGTATTTTTTTTTTGAGTATTTCACTTAGGAATGTTTTAATGAATATTCTATGTAACTGACTTTTAAATTTATGTTTATAATGTCATGCCAATTCGAAAACTCCTATCATACATTTTTTTGTATATCGTATGTTTTGTGTTTTGACATCTTTAATAGTTAGTCACAGCGAAGCAGCAAAACATGATTTTATATTGCATGATTTTAATAAGAAAATTACATGCCGTAAAGAAACGTAACTTGAGCTGAATCCCTCTTAAATTTATCGATGGATATCATTATTAAAACAGATTCTAGTCGTCGTCAAATGTTATTCGTATTCCATGCATATTAGTATTATCTATTCATTTTTCAACTCTCTAAATTTTAAAATAAGAAAATTCTAAAAAAAATGAACGATGTTATTTAAATCAATATACGCAATGACCAATTAATTTAACACCAGCATCATGGACGTAAAACGAACACCAAGGAAGAAACGAAAAAAAGATATTTTTCCATCAAATATTTGCTGAGAAATTATTATTTAATATTTGATATGTTTAATAAGGATATTTCAACTAATAATGTTATAATTGCGATAATATAAGCAGAACATAATGATATGCTAAATTGTAAATACAAATAAGAATAAATAAACTAATAAAAAAGTATGTAGTTAATAAAAAAAACATTTGATTTTATATATTAAATAAAGAAAATTCTTAAATCCTAGGCCTATCAAAATGAAATTATGGAATTAAAATATATTAATAAAAACAGATTCCTTATAAAATAAGGAAAGATATTGCGAATTATTTGAGCTCTTAAAATTACAGCACATCAAATCGAAACATCAAGCTAGCGTAATTGTTAAAATTTGTACGCAATTTAAAATACTATCATGCTTTTCATTCAAGTGGAGGACAAGATAATATTTTAAAAATTCATTTTAATGTGGTTTAAGGAACAGGTGGACTAATTTTATAGGAATATGTAGTTGTTATAAAGTAAATATAACACATGGATCAATAAGTCCCGAGACTGTGCGGTCGTTTTTTTGCGATTTCCTCCTTCAAACGCACCAGCAAGTCAATATAATAATCACTGTTGATCGATTTACCTTTTTCGAGGTAGTCAATGAAAATCACGCCATGCGTATCCCAAAAAACTGACGCCATGACTTTGCCAGCTGACTGCTGCGTTTGCGTTAGTTTGATTTACCATAAAGTGATATAATAGAAAAACAGTTCCTGCATCCATTGTTATTACTTGTGGAAGTGAATGAATTTTAATTCGTTAAAAGAAGATTAAGAAGTTTTTTAAACATTTACCGGATCCACAGGCAAAAAACTAATAAATAAATAAATAAAACCAAATAAATTTAAAAATAAAGGTTGATATTTTTTTTTTCATATTCTTTCATTTAACTCTCTGCGAAGTTTACTAGAAAGACACAATTTTAAAATTCACGAAATAGGCGTCTTTTGTTTGACTGCAACATAGGTAAGGATTAAATAGCAGTTTTACCGAAAGAGGAATAAATTTGTCAAGCTACTTCCCATATCGATGAATAAAAACACCATATTAATAGAGTATCATACGATTGTGAAAAATACAAGACATCACACTATATCTATACCAGATTTAAATAGCTATATTTAATTTCTGGAAATCTTTTGATATAGGAATGTGACGTTGATCTATTCGCGGTTTTCTCTTTACTAACCTTAAATACACTAATTGAGATTGATTACTGCAAATAACAATTTCTTCCCTATCCTAATGATAAGTGATTAGGCAAATTAGAGGTCGGTAGAAATTAAGTGAAATGGATTAGATAGGAGAGTATATAAGCAAAGGGAAATTTAGACGATAGAGGCCGAGTGGGACTAACGCTGAGTGTATGCCTTACAAGCGGTAGATGATATAAAGAGTTGCTAAGAGTGAAGCGGTCGCAGAGGAATCAAGAAATCAAATCAGCCACAACTGGAGAGATTTTGGTAAGAGAGTATTAGTTCGGTATTAGTTGAATGGGTGAATCTATCTAAGGAGTTACCAAGGAGAGCACAGATCCCCCAGAAATTATACTACAAAGCTGTCAAATAAATATTTGAGCGAGATTTGGGTAGTGTGTCCTTTTGTAGGTTATTGACTTATAGAGTTAGTTGTATTTGATTGAGTTATGGCACAATAGTCGGGAAGAAATGCATCGCCTTAGATATGATTTTATTGTTGAAAACATCGAAAACTTAGCCAAATGTACTTTATAGCACAGATTATATAGTTCTACTTGAAGATTGTGCAAAACTATTTCCCCCTCAAACTAGGTATTATATATGTGCGTAAAGAATTTAAGAACTTCGTAGATATCAGTAATTGAGGGCTTTTATATGTCAAAATGATAACATTAATATATCTTAAAGCAACATTAGTTTGTTAGTTCTCGTAAAAACGTTCTTAGTTTTGTGTGTAAAAGATAACTTATTACAAAAAACAGAAGAAAACAGAACGACTATTACTTAAAAAACTAGTTCTATTTAAAGTTTTACAAAGAACAGATTTAACCACCGAAGGAACTAACTTCTATAAAAAAATATTTATTAATTTATTTAATTAAATATTAGAATTAAAAAAACGATACTACTAAAATTTTGACAGACTGGGTATTAGCCAGAAATATATTCCAAAAACACTTCTTTTGAAAAGTGTTTGGGTGACCATTTTGTCATTAACTAAAACAATAGCCCTTAGGGTGGCTAAAAATATGAGTATTGATGCATTATCGAAATAAGAATTCCTTAATAATCAGGAAAGTCTATGAAAATAAATGAGTGACATAATAATACTATATGGATTATCATCAGAGAAAGAAGTGAAAAATTCTTCCCCCTCTGTGATAAAGAAAAAAAATTTTCTTTGCAAATCAGTAAAAATTAAATTATTTGAACTTAAGTACAAAAAATATTTCAAAATTGACATCGGATGTAAGGAAATCGAAAAGAATTAAAAATGTGAAAATTATGTGGAATACATTCAAGGTGTAATCAAAACAATTCATTTAAAAAATGCCCCTGTTGCGTTACTCAGTTCTTGCACCATATCTTAATATTATGTATTAAGCAATAAAGACTAACATCAATTCAAGACACGTTAGAACAAAACAAAATAGCTTATGAATTATCACTACAGAATAACTAATGTTGCTCTCTCTTGAATTCCAAACAAATTCAGAATTCTAATTTTGGATTTAAATAACGAATAATATCTTACCAGTTGGCTCGTTCTTAATTCAACAATGTTCACCAACAATAACTACGTAATTTAATATTTTGAGTAGAAATCGTTTCAATCCACAAAACTAATAGAAGAGTTTCAATCCAAATTATAATCCTCTTTCAGCAAGTTATTATTTCTTATCTGCCTTCATTTTCCTCTCAATTTTATTTCATTTATATATCATTATCTCTAATTCGCTTTACTTCAACCAATTTATCTATTCACGTTTTATTTTGGTTGAGAACAAATTTTAATTCCAAGCAATTTAAATTGATAAAAATCCCTGAGGTATGAGAAAATAAATCGCGATTAGACCAACATCGCATTTTCATGTTATAATATTTTTTGGCTATATTTTCAAACAGCGGGAATTACATCTTTGCACAAAAAATGACATTTACAACAAAATTTAAAAATAATAATATCGATTTCTGATTTTAAAAGTTTGAAATTTGTAGTAAAAAGAACATTTCGCTATTATTGCTCTCTCTGTCTTAATTTAAAGCAATTCCAAATCCTCCTGGCATTCACACCATCCGACTTAACTTCCCTTCTTCGTAGCTAATACCGTGAAGAAAGGGTCATTGAAAAGTTAAATCGAGTTTGTTTGCTTCGTAACTCTTTTATATCCAGTTTCTAAAGAAGGTGCAAACAAAGGCAGGGAAAAGGTGAAGGAATATTCTAGGTGAGAGGTTAATGGCAGTGAGCATCGACTTTTAGAGGGACTTAAAGAAGGGAATTTCTTCTCCCAAACTGCTCACCCACGCTATCTTTCCTCTTAAAAAATCGTTAGGTTTCATAGGGGGGTTGAAGGAAAGAGTTTCCGAAACGAAAATCTAACGCGATATTATCCATTGAAGCATTCTGCGTAGATAGCGAGGGGCTGTGTTCCAGAACTTTTCTATTGAGGGTTGGGGAGAAGGACTTAACAAAGTGTCCGTGGAAAACGACTAGCTCCCTCTTTTCCACTGATCTGGGGGAGTATTTTATCTTACTTTTCACTCTCTTCATGCAAAGTACCGGGATCGTTCTGAAGGGTGGATTCGATCCTCCAGGCTTTTCGCGTTACTAGAAGAGGAGATAAAGGGAGATGGAGATAAAAAAAAAATGAAGCAGACGATTTTTCTTACTTTATACTTGGGTTACCTTAAACGGTGGGATAAAAGTTTCGTTCAGGATTGAAAGTCTCGGATGTGTAGGGAGGGCCAGAAGCAGATTCTCTGAAGCCGCGAGAGAATTTTTCAGTGATTTACCTGGCGCAGAACAGTTCGTTAAAGCCCAGTTCATTTTTGGAGTAATAGATACTGTGATGGAATGAGATGGATGGGCATGGAATAAATATAATGTTGAAAGTTCAAGATGAATTATATATATATGCAGGGTATTTAAAGGCATATTTTCATTATTATAATTTTTTGGTTGCTGTATTAAGTCAAGATTTGAGTAAATGAGTCACATTATAAATACAGCAATCACATAATGTTACGAGGGTCATTCAATAAGTCCTCAAAAATTCCAACAGATGGTGCTTGAAAAGGGTTTGTTCTTAGTTTGCAATAAAACTTACTAGACAACTGTCTTAGTCTCAGTTATTTGAGTTCGTGATCCTGACACATTTTGCGCATCAAAAGTTCTTCGATGTAACTTTTCCGTTGGAAGAGATCATCCTCGCCTTTTTTGGAAAAGATACACCGGAAGTAACCGTACGCTTTTATTTTTTCTTCATTTCCGATACATAATAATAAATTCAGGTCTCACCGATGGTGACAATTCTTGCAAAATGACTACGACAACTCGACGCGACAGCGATCACATTTCGATTGGGCTGCAAATGACTGCTGCGAAATCAAAACTGGCATATGAATCAATGTCAACTTAATTTAAGCTCCGTTTAACAGATGGCAGCACCCAAAGGTAATAACAATTTACATTAATGATGCCACCTGTCTTCAAATACAAGTACATTTTGAACCAATCTCGTATCACATGAAAAAATAGTCATTGTATACTTTTGTAAATTATTTAAATGATTAATGAAAAACTAGTCATTATCTGTTTCATGATGTTTACTAAACGAGCGACTCAGTGTATAAGTAAATAAAAGTCTAATTTCGAGCCTGATTTTGATAACTGAATTTTACTGTAGGTGACAATTATAACAAAATATTGAATAGTACAGGATATGTTACTTCGTTAACAATTTGAAAGCAAATATGGCGTTGTCTTGTTATGTGAATAAATATGCTTATGAGATAGATAAAAATTAAGAAAAATGCAGATTCCATAGATTCTTAGATAAGGTTCACAGCAACTGCAGACAGCCATTATTCAAACATTTTGATCTTAACATGGATAATTATAGACACAATTCGGAGATTTTGTTTATTTTTCAGTTTGAATGATTATTGAATGCTTTGTGATTAATTTTTATTTTGATTATGAGGTCTTATCTCATAGTATCATATCTCATAGAGTATGCTACATAAGGCTATATCTCATAGTATAGGACATCCCACGTAAGGTCACCATATAGTATCAAAACTCGTAAAGCATTCCACATAAAGACTTATCTCATTGAATTTTAACTCTCAGAGCATGCCACACAAGCTATTATCTCATAGTATCATAGCTCAAAGAGCATATCATATATGGTCTAACTCATATTATAACTCGCAAAACATGTCACACAAGGTCTTATTTCATACAGTCATAAAACTGACCGTATGATGTTTTTGTTTTATCTCATACTAACATAACTATTTTTGAAGAGCGTTCCATTAAATGCATTAAGCTGCGTGAAAGTAGGAATGATTACGTAGTTACTGGTAAGATAATATTTCTTATTTAAATCCTAAATTAGGATTGTGAGTTAGGTTGGATTGAGGATAAAATTAGATATTTTACACTGCTAATAAATAAAAAAAAATTTGTTTCTGTTTTTGCGTGTCCTGAATTGAATTTTAGTAGTTTTTGACTAATATATTATATTGAGATAAGGTGCAAGAACTGGGTAATGAAGAGTAGACGTCACAATTCCCCATGCCTTATTAGAAAGGTCTTGTATTTTGATGATTTTTAAGTCCTAATAAATTCAAGTTGAAATACTGACTGGTTTGAAATCATTAATGACTATTTTAGTTGATGACATTTTCTAAAATGACTCTGAATGAAAGGAGTTTCAACACTTACATTATATTGTTCAAATTTAGGATATTTTCCTAACCCGTAGAGAGGAAAAGTGTAGGTGACCTTTAGGGGCCAGTGGCTGTTTCGAACCCTGGACCAATTGGTCCGAAGAAAAGTTGATAGGTCGCTTTACCGACTAGACTGAAAAGAATGTTCCTTTCGGGCTAGTTAATAAGGCGTTTTAACTTCTGTAATCGCTGTAAAGTATTACAGGAACATTACAAAACAAGTAACAATTTCTGCATTAAAAAAGGTTATTCTCCTCTCGATGAATGTTGTCCCTATGGATGCAACCATAAAGGAAATTCCTACTATAACAAATTTAAAAATTTACATACTCTATAATATATACTTAATAATATACATTACTCCCTTTATAATTCAGCACTTTATCTTTCTACCCAGCAAGCAAATCAGTGTTTTCACACACTCAGACAAGTCAACAGAATAAAATAATTCAACAAATCTCAATAGAATAAAATTTGTCCAAATTCAATTGAATACTATAGGCACACAAATAAAACAATACTTTTTTGCAGTTTTATTTATTTCGTGTGCTTGACTCTTTCTTTGCGTGCATTGTACTAAGTTTTATACAATAATACAGGGTTATTAAGAAATAATTCCATATTTTCATAAATAAACGACACAGAATGATAAATGATACATGAATGCAAAGGGAAAACATAGAAGTCTATTCTGCACGTGTCCGATATAACTTTCTTTGGTACACTTATAATGTCAATTCGATCTGTAAATTCCTGCCAAATATGTTGTAAAGTGTCAATGGTCAATTGTGTAGCAGCAAAAATCCATTGCTTATGTTCACGTAAATTTGTGGGCAATGGTGGAGCATATACTTTATCTTTTACGTCCAAAGGAAGAAATCGCATGGGGTCATAGCAGGAGACTTAGGTGGACAGCTGTGTCCCATCAAGTCATTTTGTCCACTGCGACCGATTCAACTGCGAGGAAGTTCCTTGAAAACTTTTTGAACAGCTCTTCTGAAATAGCTTATATTTAGTTTATTTTAGAATATTATTAGAATATTTTAACAATAAAAGATTTCTACAGTTTTCCTTTATATTTATGAATTTTTTTATCATTCTGTGTCGTTTATTTTTTGAAAATACGGAAATTTAAATTAGGATGATTCATTTTGAATAACCCTGTATATAGTTTCTGTTGCTTAAATGCATTATTATTATAATTGATTTTCCAGTAATCAGATAATACTCTGGTCTACACGATATTTGCTCAATTACCGAGATAGTACGTAATTTTCAAAAAGAAAAAAAAAGGGATTGATTGCTTATTTATTAACGCCGCTCTTAAAAGCAACACGAGGGCTATGGGAGACCGGCCTCGTAATTCTAAATCTCAATCAAGTGACATGAACAACATCTGCCCTGGCACCTTCCTTTCAAAACTTCCACACCATGCCAACGAGAAGGTTTGGAGTTTCGATAAATTAAACGTGCATTAGCGACGCTACACTGTAGGTTTTCAGTGGAACTTGTGTCGAATCCGGAACTCGACAAAAATATCGATGGACGTGAGTTCGTGACCATAATCACTAGACTACTGCGGTCACAAAAACGAAGAGAAAGAGAAAACTGCAGAAGAAATCTAAAATCTGAACTTTAAGGTCATCCCATGAACACAAATATTTATAACTCTACCCATAAATACCAAATCTCATGAATTTTTATTAAAGGACGATATACACACGCACACCAAATCTAATATCTGTATCGCCTATTACCGGTTAATGGTCCTTGCATTCAAATTTTTGCATCTGATTGCGTACCTGTCGGTGCAAATTACTTTCCAGTGTTTTTTGTCTGATAGAAACAATTCATTTTGCCCGAAATTGCGTTAGCATGAAAGAGCACGTCCTGCTGTCAGTACATCATCAACGAACAATTTGTTTTAAAATATTAAAATTGGATGCACTCTGCCATCGAAATCAAAAAAGCAACAATCACAGAAGAGTGTGGAGAAATTGCCAATAGTGATTTGCATAATGGATGTTTTGGGTCTTAAATAATTTCACCCTTTTTGCGTGCAGCCAATGGAGGCGTGACAATTGACCATTAATGACACTCCGAGACATAACATTCCGCCTTGTAACCTGTTCCAGCCAACAGCGGCAGAGTATTGCATTTATTCATTGATCTTATTTTTCTCAATGCTATTTAGCGACAGAATTGGGCTGTCGTTAAATATTTGAGAATCGGTATTTAGCGCAGACCTATGTTTTCGAAAATGTTTTTTTTTTTTTTTGCCTTCCTCATTTCTTAATTACTTTATCGAACATGAAGATGTAAATTATTCATATTTGTTGCATTCATTAAAAAAAGGAGGGAACCAAACAATATGTTCTATTTTATCTTGGAAAGGGGAACATTTTTGAATTTTTTTGCTTGATATTTTTCCATAATAAGAAAAAAATTTGGGAAAATACGAGTATATACTTTTTCTTAAAATTTTTTCTTGAGGACAGTTGCTTATTTGCCTAATAATGGAAGAAATGAATCAATGATAATTTTAATAATATGTTAAAAGTGTCCCTTAATTACTCTTTTTAGAGTACAGTCAGATTCCGTTACTCGCTATTCAGTAACACGCGAATTTGCTTAACATGCGATTTTACTTTGGCTAACCCCACAAATATCACTAATAATTATAATTTATCACTCTTAGACATTGTGGAGTCATAATTCTTATCTTTCTTTTATGAAATTTAGATTAATGTTTTGTTCCGATTATTGTTAAAATTAGACTTTAATATTTTTTTTCTTTCTATTTTATACGTTATACATTTAGTTCAATACACATCTTTATGTCCCATTTATGTAAAAGTTTTTTAAAGGGGTAAACTCTAACGGCTTTTATAGAAGTACATTTATTTCTGAATTAAAAATGTAAAATCTCCAAATAAAAGTAAATATTTGATGAACAGAATATTTTTCTTAATCTTCACTCAGTATCTGTAGTACTATTTTTTATTAAGGTGTCCTTCAACAGAATAGTTTTCATATTGAACTGGTTGCCAGTAGTTCGAAAATGTCAAAGTGTCAAATATTTTCCAATCAAATCATTACGAAGTAAAACTCCAGAAGTAAAATCCAGACGCTAACGAAGATGTAAAAATAACTCTGGCAATTCTGTTTAGAGCTGGAACATTGTTACCATTTTAAAATGTTGTCTTTTATACAATATGCGATACCTATATGCTAGTCTTTTTCTGTGACCCCCAAAATTTTTTTGTCTAAAAGATAAT
Organism: Nephila pilipes; assembly: GCA_019974015.1. Classification (NCBI taxonomy): domain Eukaryota; kingdom Metazoa; phylum Arthropoda; class Arachnida; order Araneae; family Nephilidae; genus Nephila; species Nephila pilipes. The sequence goes on along the minus strand of BMAW01078825.1, from coordinate 231,414 downwards.
CGGAAATGGAAAAACTTATACAGCGAATTTTGAACTTGAAGCAATAGGATTTACATCAATAGCAAATAGCTGGGAATACAAAAAAGGGCATGACTGCATAGCATTTCTTCTTAAATGGAAAACATTTGATATTTCGTTGTGTCTACTACTCAATAAACGAGTTATATCAATTCTTTCAAAAAGAAAACTATTCATTTCATAAGATAAGCGATTGTTTCCTTTAGAATTATTTTCCCAATAAACTTAAGATAAACAAACTAAAAAAATAAAACGTGTTATATTTGGTGATTTATCATTTGTGTCTGGCTAACGTAAGACTACCTGTATCGTTTGAGAGCTAGCCGATCCATAAAAACGCAGACCCATAATTTAATTTAGAAATAGTTTCGAAAAATCTCGACTCTCCGGAAATATAGGTACTTTTCCAATTTTTAATTTTGATGCTTATGAATTTACTTTCTGTATATGTTCGTCATCTACACAGCTTTGATCCATTGTTACATGATTTATAACGTATTTCTACGCTAGTAAGTCAACTTTTTATTTTCTAAAATGACTAATAAGTATATTTATTTTACAGTCTTCCGAAAAACAATGCCATAAATTTCCTCTCATAATGTATTTGTAAATGCATTTAATGTGTGAAATGAAGCCATTCTTCATACCTTTTGAATATGGTACATTACCTATAACTATCAGTATCATATATCCATAGATGTTCGTGTTCGAGTGATAATAAAGGCCATAACTGCGTTTCAATAGTGTCCCATTAAATCTAGACACTCACTTCAACACGGCACTACAATAAGAATATTCAACCGCCTGAGATAAAGCAGTGGCCATACATCTCCAGAGATTTGGATCTTGAACCCAGTGGAGCCAACTGTTTTTAAGCAAATTCTTTGTGTCTAGGACTCAGTATTCTTGTATTCTGGACACCCTTCGATAGCAAAGAAGGAAAATAACTCACACATAGAGGCTGGCGAGATTGTAGTGGGCCTTGGCGTAATATGGATTGATGGTAATCGCTTGACGAAAGTGTTCTTCTCCGTCGTCCAGCAGAGTTCCAAGGTTGTTGTGAGCCGTGTAGTAATTGGGCCAAAGTCTGAAATATAATAAAAGTTCTAAATCATATGCATTTTTTACTGTTTACCATATATACAAAATATGCCATTAAATTAAATATTGATGCTACTATTTAAGGTACTTCATGTTATTCCAATTTCCCATTGGTAACATTCACAATATACGAGATACAAATAAAATATTTTTTTTTCTTATTTAAAAACTATAATTGAATCTTTTTTACATAGTATAAAAATATTAGGGAAACAAGTAAAGAAGTAATGAGCACCAAGCGAAACGGCCTGCATGGGTATAAAACGGAGAGTACACGTGTAGCAAAATACAATACAGAAAAAAATTGTATTGGAGCTTTTTTTAACTCTTTGAAACGACGGAGAAACATAAAAAAAATGCTTCAGGCTACAATTTGGCTACAAATAAATCTTAAAAAATATAATGTTTGGAAATGATACAAGGTTCCCTCGAACAGTTCTCAATTCTTCATACTTGATTCGCATGTATGAGAAGAGGTTATCGTTAAGACTTTGGGAAACACTGTTCCATTCCTGAAAATGTACAATCACCAACTCCCGGCCATAAAAGAGAGGCCGGTTTCACTACTAAGCATCGTGTGAGTGTGTCCCAAATATTCGCAATAGGATTTAGGTCCGGAGAATATACGCCGTATTGTTCAAGTTTCAAGCATGCTCTCCACAAAACGATCTGAATGAGGTCTGATACTATCATCCATTAAAAGAAAGGAGTCACGAATGGTGGAAATATAAGGTACGACCTGAGATCTTAGTATCTCGTCTACATGTCTCTGGACCATCAAATTTTTATTCCGAATGATATGCTGGTTCGTACGTTCACCTATGCAGATTCAAGACCATACCATCAAACACTACGTCAGTAATGTGACCTTTACCGATGGAATGTGTGGTTATTTCGAATGATACTTTCTCTACCTACCAAAACACACCTTGACTCCAATCACATTGGGCCTAATCTCGTCGTTCAGTGAACCATCTTTTTGGACCGCACGGTGTCTTAGGCTTATGTGCATAGAGACCACCTTGCTGAAGTCTATTTCAGATTTTTTTGGCTTGAAATATTTCGTCCTGCTGCGAAAGCAACTGAGCAACATTAACTACTTCTTCTGTCTGGATGAGTCGTCAACATGATTTAAGGTTATCAGTTGCTGTGGTAACACGTAGACAACTTTGCCTTGGCCAATGTGTAACATTTTATTTGTTTAATGGAATCAATTCCACGGTCTTAAAATGAAACTCTGTGCCACTCCAAAAAAGTTTGTTGCACTTCGTACAGATTCAAGTCTTTCTATAATACGCCCAGCTGTGGATTCCGATAAATTATGTTTTGTGACATTATCAAGTCACTTTTTTCTTCAAAACAGAAGCTTAAGAATTGAATTTTACAAGTGAGACAGCGAAAGAGGCTTTTCTGCAAAATCCTCCTTTTATACTTTTTCTTGGTTTTAACACCACGAACACTGATTTACATATGATCGTCATCATACGTGGTTTTCTTCTGTTTTTGGCTACACTTAAAATTGAAGGTGTTTTATTAGACGTTAATTATTGTAAATATTTGTATACTTGAATTTTCAATGAAACCATGTGTTCCCTTAATTTTTTTGAGCAATGTGTGTGTGTGTATGGCATTGGTATAACACATACTTTATTCTATACATTATATATATGTGAAAGTTACTTAAAATCGTGACCGCATCGTTTAATTTAATAATTTTTAATATTGGATTATATTTTTAAGAATATATTTAAAAGTCACACAGAATCACTTAAATTCTTCTATAAGTTGCTGATATAAGATTTTCTTGAGACTTGACATACTATTTGAAAATTGTAACCATAAAGGAAGGTAATTCACGCAAAAAAAAGCACATAATAATTGATGATTAAATATTTTTGAATTTAAGATATAGGAATTCAAAAATTATTCGCTATATGATTTTATGTTTGCTAACAAATGGGTGTTCAGAAATATTAAAAATAATCAACATGTTGGTTTCACAAAGTTAATCAAAAAGTGATTATCAAAAAATGCCGTAAATGAACTATTACGCCTTCCATACGGAAAAAGAGCTTGCCAAAATTAAATAATATTCATTTATGTTTTATACAATTTAACAACAGATGACAATTTTAACAATTTAACAATTTTATAAAATTAAACAATAGAAGTCATAATTAAACATTGAGATATGTGTAAGCTTACGTTCCTATTTATGAAACGCAAGTCGTTTTTATATGCACAAATAATTATATATAGGCAATTAATGAGCATTAGTATGTATATTTGTAAGTCGCGTATTTACTTTAGGTTCATCTTCCAGACAATCCACCTTCATTTATACTATTAAAAATTTGCAGAGTACTTATAAGATATACACTGAAGTTAGTTATAATTTTAAACTTAGATTTTAGTAAAATTTTATAATTTAAAATTCAAATATCCCTTAATTCTTATAAAATGTTACGAACATTTAAAACGAGAGAGAGTACTTTTTTTAAAAGAAATTACGTTCACTGTACATGAAGTAACTTGATTTTATAATGTGAAAAGTAGTGAAGGTTCTATAAATAGAGTGAAATTTGGAAAAAAAAAATGTACAAGAATCGTAGGAAAAAAAAAACTTTTTTTTGTGGAAACTGAAAAGAGCGTTTGCATTTTTAAAATTCAGATGAATCAAATTATCATAAATAATATAATTAACTAAACAGTGAGAGAAACGTCCTCTATTTTTAATAGCAAAGTAAAAAAAAAATAAAAAATTTTGAAGGATTTTAGCATTTCATTTACTAATTTAACTAGCAATTAAATAATTCTTAATTACTATCATATGAAATTTAATTCTTTTATATAAAACATCGTTAGTTTATAATAATAAACTATCCAATTCTTAGAAGCTTTTATTTAACATGCTGCATGTGTGTATTTCCAGCTCAAAAATTGTACCAGAATCTTAATCCATTTTCTATTATTCGATTGAGCTGAAATTTTGTCTACCCGTATAATTCCTATGATAATATAATTCTATGATATGCTCAAAAAATGACGGACATGGACGGTCACAGATATTGTAATTAACAACGTTTAATACAGTTGATATTTTCATGCATGAATAGTTCTAGTAAAGGGCTTTTAGTTTTAAATATCCACTTTAAATAAATGTGAGTAAAAAAGAATTTAATCAAGCTTTTATCTGAATATCGACTAAAAGGTACAAAAATAATTTTTAGGTGTAAAATAAGCCATAATTTATAAAACCTCAAAGCATCAATATTTCTTTTGATCTTATTTATGAGTTTGTAGCTACGGTACTTAATTCATTAATAAGTATAAATAGATGAATTAATTACAGTCCTCAATCTTTTATAAATTATATATTATTTTGCATTTAAAAACATTTTTATACCTTTCAGTATATATTTTAATAAAATTTTTATGTAAAAATGTTTTAAATTATTTACTTATTTTTATTCGAATTCTTTTTGTACATGATGTAAACCTTATTTTTAAAATTCGAACCCACACAGTCGCTTAAAAAATATTTTTTTTTTGAAAACGCAGCAGTGCTATGCCGTAACTGGGGCCTTCTTTCACAACTGAATATTCAGAACTTCCAAAAAAAGGTTTCAAAATAAAACTGAGCGTTAATAAACGACCTTTCTCATTCGAAGACCGTAAATTTATACATTTTTAGACTTTTACGGCTGAAGAAACCTTAACATACGGGCTCCTCAAACTTGCGGGTAAAGAAGGCGAACCAAAGAAACAAAATTCCATCGGCAGGTGTGGGAAAAAGTTCTTCGGAACGTCCTAATTTCCATAAAAATCCAATCGAGTTCGAAATTCTGGCCATCGAGATAAAGGCTCCTCAGAACCGACATTTACGACGTTTAACGGGCCAGTTAACAGCGCCAGATGGACATAACTTTCCGCCATCCGGACACTTCCAACAAACGGCACTTTGGGGTAATTTTTATGCGGCCGCCCCTTTTTTACAGCCCTTCGGTACTTGGATCGCCTAATTAGTTTTTATGTAGTGTCGTATTTTATAACCGCGAAGCGCGCCCCGGTGCTTTTTATTCATTTAACTTTTTCTACGAATGAGAGGCATTAAAGCACCACCCGGCAGACGCACGGGGAGGGGCCGAAACTTGTTTGCAGCCCTTTGTCTTTCGAAAGGGCATTTAGAAGAGTGAGGAATAGTTTCTTGCTTTCGAGTGCTCAACATACTTTTCCGAATTAAGGTTGGGAGTTTAGGCGGAATTAAATGTTCCAGAGGGAATGTCTGTGTCTCACCAGGGAGATAAACTTCTCCCTAGACTATTTAAGTACTCTTTAAATCAAAAACTATCGATTTCTCCACTCGCTTGAAGCTGAAAGTAACCAGGAAAGAATTCTCATTTCCAAATTAATTCATTTGATAATGAAAACTATTTCCTCGGTACTTTGTCTTGTTTTTATTCACTGACATGAACAAATGATTTCAGATTAAATTTAGGAAGTTCCTTTTATTTTCAGCTTTACATATTGTAAGTACCTTTATTCCGCTCTATAATTTCGTTTTTTAGCCATCGTATGTTAATTCACTTCAGTGTCTTATGCAGCTGTGGGAGAACTCAACTTCTTTTTCTCGCTTAATACGTTGTAACTCTTTTGAATACGATCAAACGCCACCGCGGTAGTCTAGTGCTCAGGATTGCAATCTCGTGGTCGGCGTGGTATTAATCGAGTCATGGGTTCGAATCCTGATACTAATAAAGTCCCACTGGGTAACGGAGGTGGCTCACTGTAAATATGTTAAGATTCCATGTCCTCCCTTGGCCGTGATGTGGAAGCTTAGAGATGGAGGTGCCAACCCTGGTGTCTTCTTTAACTTCTCAATGATAAAAAATGATGAGGTCCATCACAAAAGTTCTAGTGTTTCTTCTAGGTGTGACGTTAATGTACTATCAATCAATTAATGCAATCAAGACAGAGAGAAAGGGATTAAGGTTTTAAAATCATTATTTTCCTTTAAGGATGGATATATGCTAAAAACTATTACAGTTTTACGTTCATTTAACCTGTAACACTACTGTGGCCGGATTTCGTAACCCAGCTATTGTGCTGGAGTATAAAACAATGCTTGTGTATAGAAAGTAGATAAAAATTAGTCCATTTGTTAAATATCACTAATATAAGATGAATTACATTCTTTTTATACTGACTGATAAACTAAATTCTTTTTTTAAAAATAAAAATCCGATAAAATTTCAATATTTATTTTTCTGAATAAAAAGGAGAATTATATTTTCTTTAGAAAAGAAATACGTTTTAATTAGTTAAGAAAAAAAAAATGTCCGTGAATACTCTAATTCTCCGAAGTAAGTAAACATATCCTCCTCATATCCAAGGTAAACTTTGAAAGATAAATATTAGAATAGTTTGTATCAATCGGCTCTAAATACATGAAAAAAGTACTGAAAAAATGTTAGAAAAATAATTTTTATTTTTATTTTTGAGAAATTAAGTATTCCTTGGAGGAGACATTGGGACAAAGCGACATCATAGTATTAATTTAAAATATTTTTTAATCTTAGTTTAATGAGTAATTCATAATAATTAGAATAATAAGCATAACGTAAAATTTGAATCACAAAATATTCCAGTCCGAACTGTTTGCAGAAGAGTCCTAATTTCCAAAATTTGTCATTCTTATTTTTTCTCTTTCTTTATCTTATACTATAAAATAATTTCTCAATTTTAAGTTGTTTCTTATTGAAAACTCGTGATTTCCAAAAAATGTTATCTTCGACTACTGGAGTTAAAAGTTTTTACTGTCCAATACATTCGAATTCTGGGAAATTTTAATTTAGACATAATTACGGTGATCACTAATAATCAATTTTCTGACAAATACAGATTCTTTCCTGTATCCCTTAAATATCTATATTTGGTGAATTCAGTTAGAAATTAAAGAATATCATTCCGAGCTGAAATATATGCCATGATTATAGTTTCAAATCGAGAGATTTTGAAAGCCATTGACCCAATGTCTCCTACAGGCGACACTGAAATAACAGCGTTCTAAATCAGATTTGAGTAAGAAATTAATAATGTTATATATAAACAGCAAGTTTAAGGAATTCAACAGTGTGTTTAATCATTTTTTACTACACAAATAATAAAAAATATAAAACTTAGAGATGGCCAAGCGTATAATTTTCTTTCTCTCGGAAAACACCATTTTCATTTTACTATAAATAAGCCACGGATGCAAAATATTCACTAAAAGTCATTTTTTCAGAACTATCATCTATTAACAAGAACATTAACTAATTCTGGATACCAATGACGCCTTTTATTTAACTTGGCGGCATTTTTTGAAAGTGTTGTTTAGTGTCCCCTACAGACGACGCTGAGGAGGTTATATGGTATGAAAATTACGTATGATGTTAAATTGTCAAAATAATGTTTACCCTGAAAACTTGCAAGAGTCATAGTACAGCAGCCGATACAAGTTTTTCAAGTACATTGAAGACTCCTCACTAAGTTTTAATTTCCCACACATTTATGCTCTGTTTTTTTTCTTCTTCATGCGATATCCTAGACAATTTTTTGTGTGGATACAATTTTTTCTCCGGTTCATACACAATTCTTCGGATTATCATTTATATCCGATTCCGTAACTCGAGGAATCATCAGTCTATGTTTGCTGTTGAAACTATTTGAAATAAGACTTCAATTCAAATGCTTATGGCGATTTATACCACCATCTCGTCATACTTTATGAAGGATTTTAATTAATCGACTGGTTAATTTTAACACGAACTCTCTTCTGTGTGTAGTTAAAAAGTGAGGATTTAACTGGTAAGCATAAGTAGTTATGGAGCATAGATCAAAAATTCATAAGATTTCACTGCAGCCAAATGCTGCTTTCGCGTCACCTCGATAGTTGGCATAATAGTGGAACATTGCTATAAGTGTGACTTGTCTGCTCCAGGAACTCGGCAGCGTCTGCTGCTCCATAGATGACGAGTAAGACTTCCTATGAAAAGAATTCCCGGCGTGCATTGCTTCAATGAACTCATCAACATTGACATGGACAGGCCAGTTGGCAATTAGTTACCTGATCGTATGAATACTGCTTTGATAGGAGTTAATTTGATGACCGCATCCACATTAGATTGGTTGACTAGGTTTTGGTTTGGTTTTATTAACGTCGCACTAGAAGCAACATGAGAGTTATTGGCAACAGACCTCGTTATTTTGGACCTCTGTCAGGACGACATCTGAGCTGGCACCCCCTCTCCTAACTTCCACACCACGCCATGGGGAGGATATATCCCCATAAGATGCTATACCGATGAATGCCATATTCGAGACTTCGTTATCTATCGTCAAACCAGACAAACGCCAAGCGTAATGGTATTGGGCACTATTGGGTATCAAGGACGATTTTCGCTACAGAAAATTATGGGTGATTTCAACAGCAGCTTGAAAGCTAGAGAAGTTCTGAAACCTGAAGTCGAATCCATTCTTCAACACATTTCTGGAGTCATATTTCGACAGGACAAATCTCATCCTTAAACTGTACTAAATGTTGAAGCTTACTTTCAGCACAAATGTACAGACTCATACTTGGTCTGCATTATCACTAGCTATGTCGCCTTTTCAAATCTGTCAGGGATTCCATCGAACCTTTCCTCACTCGTGGTTCTGGTCTTGTAGTTGATGTAAATGTTCTCTGGTTCAAATTGAAACATTTTAGAATACCATGCCTCAAGTACTGATTGAAAATCTGTTTGATTCTATGATTCAGTTTGAAGATATTATTGCAGAGCACACAGCTGCTTCACAAAATATTGACTTTTGGTATGTAATGCATTTTATTTGTTCTGTAAATTTAATTATCGATGTTCGTTTCTCATGAGCTTTTCATGATATTGTAATTCCTAAAAACAATAAACACACACACACACAAATATATATATATATATATATATATATATATATATATATATATATATAAGTACTTGAAACAGCTTTAAAAATTTAAGTGCTTGAATATGGTTTCAGAAGGATTTACGGAGTTTTTTTCCCCTTGAGTAGAGAGAAAGAAATTAAAAATAAACCTTATTTTTGTATGTAGAGGGTGATGCACATCAGTAAATCACAGGAAATATTCTAACCAGAGTCCTTTAAAATACATGGTGTGAAATTGGTAACTCATTTCTAAATTTTCTGGTTTAAATCTCACATTGCGATTCAGATATAGGGGATAAAGCACTATTACAGAAATTGTTGTACCACAGTCACGAGTAGCTGGCTTCAATATCGCGTAGGTTTCAGACTTCGATCAGTTTGAAGAAGGATTCCATTTAAATCCCTCGTTTTGCTATGTTTACCTAATATGATATTTTGAAGAAGTGGGATGTTTGAACGATTGTTCTGTTATTGTGACCACATTATAAGAGGTACGTAGCTCCAACGTGGTTTCTGAAATGATCGGTCTAAGGAAACAGTCAAGGAATACATTAAATAACGTTCGAAAACTAATATGAAACACAGGTATCCTGAATCTTCCATCGGCAACCTTCATAGTGTGTTACCGTTGTATCCCTACAAGTTACAGTAAATGCAACAGCTCTTATCAAATGACTGAATGAAACTCATTTTGCATTGCTTGGAACGATCAATACCCATAACTGTAGAATCTAGACATAGGAGAATCATATACTTTCTCTGAAGAACCCCTACGTACTCTATGCATTGTTTTCTGGTTTCGTTTTAAGGAGTCCATTATTGGGGGCTTTTTCCGTTTTAAAAATTCCTGTGCACGAACAAGTTAGAAGATGTTTTCTGAACACTCTACTTACAAATGTTGCGGAAGAAAGTGTTATTCTTGTATAAAATAATTGTTGCTGAAAGTGGCACTTATTGAAACATAATGTGCTTGGTAAGGGGCACCTAATTCATGTATTACAGAAAGTAAAGATCTCTTTCAAGTAAACATACGCTAAAAAGTGATTGATCTTCGTCACTGTACGTTCACTTTAGTGAGGTTTAAAATTACGAGACCAGTCGCCAAAATCCTTCGTGTTTCTTCTAAGTGAGACGTAAATAAACAATCGATCATTGTTCAAATGAATAGCCCACTCGATCACCAGACTTAACACTTCTTTAGTTTAGCTCTGTTGCTCGGTTAAGCCTCAAGTGTACCGCCCACCTCCTTTGATGCGGGTAAAAGACGCCATTCACAGTTAAATCTCCTGTATCTAACCCGACATGTTATAACACTGTAGCTAACGGTGTTGCCACTCAATTGAAACATTCATTTGTGATGATAAATGATTCATACAACACACGTTCTAGTTCTGAGGTATGCTTGTAAGCACATGCAATAAACGTAGTGTCTTCAAAATGGAATGTTGATATTTACTAACTTATTTACAAAAAATTGAAGTATTTCTTTTCTGTACTGAAAAAAATCCCCTCCACGAGAATAACTATTTTACCAACTGTAATAAAATGTGCTAATTCCTTTACTTTCTGAGACCTTTTAAACTAATTACGAATTTATGGGACACTCGGAAGAAATAATTTCTAACGTATTGTACACATTTTTAATCATATTAGTTAAATAGAGTTTGTTTGGGCCTTAGAAGCTCCATCAGGCAGTGATTAAGATCGTTGTTAACATGGCACTTCGAAGGCTATTGGGGAAGGACCTCGTAATGTTTAACCTTGGTGAAGTGACGAGGACGACATCTGAGCTGCACCTCTTCCTTCAAACTTCCACACTAACAGGAAGACTCGGAATCTTGACCAGATTTAACATGCATCAGCTGCACTACACGGTAGTTTTTTTTGTAGAATTAGGGCTCGAACCCATAACCCTACGAAATTAACGCACTCCGCGAGTCCGAGATCGTGATCACTAAGCTACCACAACCCCCATCAAGTGAGACCCATCTCTGTTTTACAGCCTTTGGATCTGTGACGCTAATTGCAAGCTAGGGATAAGGCAGAGTGCTTTCATCATGTAACCGTTACTTAATTATTTCGTTTTCAGCTGCATGTTATATTTTGTAGTAAAAATATTTTATTCTACGTATGTACTTTATTGATTAATTGAGCATTTTATTCATTTATCTTTGTAATCATCGTCGTACATTTGGTTTCATCCGAGGGACTTCAAAATGAGACATGAAGTTTTGTTGTAAAGTGATAATAAATAACGCGTCGTAAAGTCGAATTAATTGAGATCAGGACCATTTCGGGGTATCAAAAATACTGCTTAACCAGCGATCACGAAGAATAAAATAAAATAAAGTATACTTGAACAAAATCATCTTTATATAGAACAAATCGAGTATGAATCATATTTACGGAAGATAACGATGTCTACTCATTGAATAATACATGTGAGCTTAAAGTTGTTTTACCACATTTTCTATTTTTTTTTATCATCGATCAAGAGTGATAAGAGGTGTAACTTATTGACTTTATACAATACCCATTTGTAAAGTCTCCCCCTCCCACTTACTTTCCACACGTTTATAGCAGATGGAAGATTTCTCTGAAGAAAATAATCCTTCAAACTACAAATAAATATTATTATGGAAATTTTCAGATTTCATCTCAAATTAAAATTAATTCTTGCAGATTCGGTTATCCAGATATCCAAGTTAGAAAGATCCGACTTAACTCGAATCTCTCATTAACAACAACAATAATAACTTATGTGTATTCTTCGGACATATTACATTATTACTTCCTTCTCCTTATATCGCTAGTTTATTTAAAGACTCACAAAATTACACAAATGAATCCTATAATGAAAGTTAACAACGATGACATCATATACAACAATGATGATAACCAATTTATTTTTATTCAAGCTAGGAATATGGTAAGTTTACTACTTAAAATATTTTCCATGTGGGACATTTTCTTGATTGCGTCTGGTGTGACGTTTATTATATTAATCAATTACTTATCCTATAGAGCAAATAGGGTCGAATCCTTGAACTTTTGTAGCTCCAAAAGCTCCTTACTCTACTCTGGTCTGACCCCCTCTTCGTAATTTCAGCTAACTACCGTTACCATTGATACGTAATTCCACGATAGTTGATAAGCGGGTTTAAACTTGTGATTTTCTCCCTTAAACCTTTTGAATTAAGCTTTCGAGACGGCACGCCTAGGCGTGAGACGTTCCCTGGGGACGGATAAGAATCAAAGGAAACTGTCGCATGGAAGGGGGGTATTGCGTCACTAAGCCTAACTTCAGAAAAAAAATCACAAACAAAAGGGGACTGTCCTAATGTTATAATGTTTGGTAAAATTTTAGATTGCTAATTAAGCTGTTATATATTTTAAAATTAGCATTTTTAATAACATTTTTCCTTTAACCCTTTGAGGGGCGCAATGTTATCATTATAAATTTTCAAAAAGATATACAGGCAAAGGAGGTACAATGATCATGCAAGGAAAAAAATACAATTGAAAACATGAGCAGTTCCCGATTCGGAGGGGGAGGGGAGGTGTTGTACAATCCAAACATGAACGGGCATAGTGTGCGAGAAGCAAACGTGAGAAAATGTGTTTGCACTGTGCAAACGGTGCCCCTGAAAGGGTTCATGCACAGAAAAATCTAAATAAAGAAGTGCTCACTTCGAGAAATAGTTTCCAGAAGCTCTATTGAAATTATTTCATAGCCTTATTCATAAAAATATCAATAAATTTTAAAATTAATAAACAGAATATACAATAAAGCCTATTTAAAAGAAGTAACAAAACTTAAAACTTAATGTGAAGACCGAGTGTGGTAATTCTCGAAGCGTGGAGAAACGCAAAGTCCCGTTTTATCCATCTCTGACAAAATGTCCGCATCAGAATCACTAGAAATATTTCTTTCAAACTTTTTAGAAAATTAATCACACTCTCATCATTAATTGGCTCGTCGACCACGCGAGTATATTCTTCCGATAAACAACGCTTTTCCACAATTACAAGCAGGAGTCAAGGCTTTCCGAAATAAAAAGGGAAGTAAAAGAAGTACATCGAAAAGCAACGCCAAGTCAAACAATAATGATGGTACAGCTCTAAAATGAAAAAATACGCAGCAAAAACCAATAAAAAAACATTCGGTGGAAAAAAGAAACACGAATGTACATCACATAGAAGTTCAAAGAGACGAGTTCGGTTTGTTTACATTATGCTTTTCTTCTTCCCCCACAACAGCAGGTGAGCAAAATACTGAATTAAGACAGACTGATCACAGACGGTCAGGATCTTAAGACTATGTTCACTCAAAAGTAATGGACACGGGGTGCCATTTAGAGATATTTAGAAAACGTTCCACCATAGAATGCGAATAACCATTGTTCGGTCGTGAACGACGATCGCGAGTGATGCGTATATGGTATATTCGTCCTGAATGGGACAAGAGTTGAAGACCAGTAGGGAGTAAGTGTAAATTTAATACTCACGAATGTCATTAGTGTATTCGACAAGAAAGGGTGCTTTCTTTCTCTTTGTAATGACTCTTTACCCTTCCCTGAGATGCGTATAAATGAGGTTCTTTGCCAAGATTAGCACAGACACTCATACGTTTTTCATCAGATACTCATCACACACACTTCAATCTCGAGACACACATACTCACAATCGCCGCAGTATGTTGAGCTAGTCAAATCAGTAGTATCTGTGCCAGTATCTCGCATCTCTCAAGAATTTCAATTTCACTTACGGAACCATTCACTTTCAATCTATTTGGTTTAATATTCTTAAGAATGCACTAAATGATGTTCTGTTCATAGAGAAATTCGTTATTCACTCTATTTAACTAATGTTCAGCATGATCGGACCTTGTTCTCTTATCACCATACGATCTATCGGGCACGTTAATTTCTCAATTCATAGTTTTTAGATAGTTAATTAAATCAGAAAGGAGAGTTCCGTATCACTACGAACTCTTTAACTCACTGCTTATATCCTCAATTTTATTTATTAGATTTCATTAACTAATCTAATCTACATAAGTCACGTTTTATCTAACAAGAGAGCACTTTCAACTTAAACAACATGATAAAAAGTCCCAAAAGAGTCAGTTGAAGGGAAAATAGCGATAGAGCCTACGCTATACTCTTACAGATAAGGCAATATCGTGTATTTTTTAACGACTGTGTCATTTTCATTTAAGTCGAAACACTAAAAACACAAAGAATGCTTGAAATGCAGATGCTTCATTTTCACCTTGGGATGTTCTTCTTCGTTCCATTGTGCAAGCCTAATAGCTCGTGAACGAATTTGGAATCTTGCGCAGTTAAAAAAAAGCACTAACTTTCATCTCCCGCTCATTCATCAATTTTCTGCTTACCGTTTTCTCATTTGGCTCCATAAAAAGAGATCCTTTTTTTTTTTAATCTTTCTTTCTTTCTCGGTGCCGTTATTTTTTAATCTCTGGAAATATACCGAAAATGCGCTCTCAAGAATGTCGGGGACCAAGAAACAAAAGGCGTTCTCACGGATCGCTTCACTTCGAACGGAGATAAAACTTAATTTATTGAGGCGGGGAAGCAGCAACACCTGATCCCATAAATTCTCTGTTGCAACCCCCCGCCACGCGTTCCCCGCTAATGAAACAATGTGATTTATTAATGAAGCCCGAAGAAAAACCTTCCTGTAATCCCCGATAACATGCCTAATAATTAGTAAGTGGGGAAGAATTAAAAAACGAAAGAATAAAAAAAAATGAAGCTTTCGCAAACAATAATTTGCAAAATCTACCGTCGCTGTTTTTTCCCCCTTCTCAGCAGCTTCGAGGAGAAAGGAAAGGTTTTCGCTTTTGTTGCCAGAGTGATTTATAACTCGAGGATAAATGCGATATTTTTAATTTTTTTTATTCCCTTTCTTTCGTAAAAGCTGTGTTTAAGGAAACTCGTTTAGAGTACTTCAGGTATTACCTAAATACAAAATTTCATTACGTCTATTAATTTATTGCGTTTTCTGCGGAACAAAAGAATTTTTACGTGCTTCTCAGATTAGTCATTGTCATTATCGATACTTCAAAGGAATGTAAACACGTTTTCGTTCGAAGGAGGGACGGTTTAATTTATCTAATATAATCCTTTTTCTCGGTATATTTTAATACATTACATGGTCAGAGAAGCCTTAAACAAAGTCTCTTTGCATAGCCGCGATTAATTAAAGGTACGCTTTTTGAATCAGTTGTCGTGTTTGCTTAAGTGTTAAATTATAAAATTAACCATTTTTTTTGGTTGAAAAATTAAGTTAGTCAATGAGAAATTTCTGTGAATTTTTCTATTGGTTATTGTATTTGGCATTTAATCGCGATGTTAATTCAAATAAAAGGTACGGACAGTAAAAATTAATTATAATATGTCTAATGAGAAAGAGAGAATGAGTTATTCAAGATACCCCAAAATTTACTTACAGATTAATTTAATTAGCTTGTTAAAGTTTATTTAGGTTTGAAAAAAAAAACCGCTAGAATCAATTATTGTTAATGGTTTATCGATATGAATATAAGTATAAACTGGCCAGAAAAATTGAATGGAAATTTTTGTGGAAGATATTAATATCCATAAAGCGATATTTGCAATGTGCAGTATAATTGTATTTTAAAGTACAAGTTTGACACTCTGATTGTTAAAGGACTTACTGTAAGTTTTATAGAGGTTTTTAAAATAAGTATGGTTCTGAAATCTTTATAGTAGTGATTTAAAAATATTACCCGAGTTGAATAAAAATAAATTTTATGCAGAGAAACATACTCATATACTAGTTTGACAATATAATGATTTTTCATTATCCTGAACTCTATAAAATTTAAAATAGGAAGTTAAACGTAGGAAGCTTCACTGATAATGGTGTTATCTAATATTGCTGGACGTCTAAGAATTATCACTGAATTAAATATCATCAATCGTTTATATAATGTGAAGCATCGTGAAATAGGGGGAAAATGAAGGAAATTTGAATTCGAATAAACCAAAAATAAGACGATAAAGTTTTTTTTAAATGATTAGCAAGATGAAATATTATTGTATTTATATCAATTCAAAAGAGGTTGCCCTTTAGAAAAGAATTAACAATAACAGATGATTATAAAATTAGTAATTATGTTAACTAGAAGATGACACAATATTAAACTAGAGCAAATAGCTTTACATTGCTCACAAATCGTTGTGTCATAATTTGATTCTTATTTGTGAGATCAATTTTGTCCTAAAACTATATAACAATATTTTGGCAACAACCCTCAGAAAATTGATCTATTGCAAAAGACTCACAGTTCTAGAATCGTACTGTTACCCTTAAGTTTGGACTGTGTTGTCTTCAGTGTGGAATGACTACTACTGCTGAAAAGAACGTTTTACAGACAATATTAAAATATATAAATAATATTGTACAGATATGGGTGCCCTTAGCATCAAACTTGGCGACTAATGTAATCACCATATAACACTAAATTTGCTGACAAATTTAGACACTACTAGTCGAGAGGAAGAGTTCCTAGAGCTTAGATGTCAAACACATTGGCCGACACGGGCCAAATTAATAATATTTATATGGGCCGAAAGAAAGAAAAAGCTGCAAAAAAATAATTTTCATTGTAAAAACTTCATTTCGAATAGTATGTAGGAAAAAAAACCCGATTATTTAATGTTTTTTTCCAGACCCTGGACATCTTTTTTTTACTCTACCTTCTTTTCTACTGTGGAAGAATTTTGTTTACAGTGGTTATTTTCAAAACTGACCCAAGTTGATTGTCAATAATTCTTGATCTGATAGAAGACTTATTTCTTTTCTTAAGTGAAAATAACTATTCACACTGTTAAATGTTTTCAAATATTGAAATGATTTTATGTGCGATATTTATTAATATACTTAGTAATACATTCTGACATGTAAATATATTTGTTAAATTCATTTACTCATACTTCTCTGAGTTTCGCGCTTAATTCTTATTCATACTGCACATCAACTACCTCCGTTTCCATATCTCACTAACGTAAATCTATAAAGACAAACTCTGCTTCGCTGAAGGGAGAATTCTGTTGTGTTTTCTACTAGCGTTCCAATAAAGTGGCAAATTACTATACTTCCCGCTTGTTTCTACTTTTTTTTTTACCACTTCACTTGAGATATAAAGAGCCACTCATCACTTTAATTTTCAGATGCGCAGTAGATTTTCACACGCTTATTATTTTGGTACCATTATATCAATTGAGTGAGTTTCACAAATAATCGTTTCGGTCTTCATGTTTACTATTCTGGTCCAAAACCAATCAAGAACTTTGCAAGACTTTTTTTAAAGATATATATGAGAGCCATTATGAGTAATAGTTTCAACATGAAATACGTGCAAACATTTTGTGCTAATGAAATACTGTAATTTGAATTGTTGTGTGCAATTGTATGGTTTTATATATGCCTGTTAATTTCTTCTATAAAATAAATATAGTGTATTTGCAGGAGAGCATCAGGATAAAAATGGATTTGTTCATAAAAAACCTGATCTTTGATCGCGTTATTGCATTCGAAAGAAGTGCAATCAAGTTACAATGATTTTCAGATCATTCGTAGATATTTAAATTGATTGGTTGCTTGGTTATAAATGTCGCACCCAGAATATTTGTGACTAACCTCGTAATTTTAAGCCAGGGTCATGGGTATTTTAAGAACTGATTTGATTTAATTCAGAGCAAACCCTGCTATTTTCTTGAGTCACTTCGACAGATAGCCCATGGAGTGTTAGCTACAAAGCACTAGTCTCTTTCAACAATTACAAAATCTTTTCAATGGACGATCGACGTTAATATTGAATCAGAATTAGAGCAAAATGTTTAGTGACATGGAAGGGGAAAAATTATTATATATGTTAATGAATGCTAGGTGTCCTAAGTTAATACAGTGTCATATATCTGCATATTCCGATAGAGCTCCATGGTTTTCAACAAAGCTGGCATAACTCAATTATGTCCGAAACGAAGGTCATTGAAATTGTTCAAATACTTAGAGAACTCAAGAAATCTCAAGACCTTTAAGCCTTACAAAAAGCTCAATTTTCTGAAAAAAATATGTATTAAATATAGATTTTCCAAATGCATTAAAATAAATTTCATGAAAATATTCTAATTATTTTCCGAGATATGTTTAAAAATTTACATGCTTAATACTAATCCACTTCATTTACTCAAAATGGGATTTATCAACATTTCTTGCAAGGTATTTTAAAAATCTATTTTAACATAATCTTTTGAAAATGCATTATTTATACCAAAATTGTTCTTATATATTGAAATTTAACCTTTAGATATCAGGTATCCCCACAACTAGAAATCTATTGCAGTAAGAACAGGTGATCTTGGCGTTCACGGGAACATAAATTGGTGAAGATAATTTTGCCTCCACAATATTGAAATAACAATAGTTTGACGTTTTTTATTCCTTACTTTTTTAAAAATATTACTGATAATGGCCTACGTATGTGTACAGCGAAGAGAGTTCATTATTTCAATGATGTCAATTATATATTCTTCACTATTTGCAACAGCAAAAAGTTTTCTCTAACGTAGTGTGGATGCAAGATCGGGAATTTCTACATGTAGTGTGTTCTATCAACCATTTTTATTGCAACATTAAGTTCCAGAATTACTTCCTACCATTTCATGTTCTGGTGGCCGCCAAAGTTACCTAATTTCCCTCCAGTGAAGTTCTAGCTGTTGGAACATTTACAATAAAAAATGCGCATTAAATTCACAAACCTTGTCTAATTTGAAAAATGTCTTCAGATGTCATATTCAACAGATTCCTTTACAAATGGTACACTCCGCAACGCTATTTGATATCTGCCAAGTGCAAAGAGTCGTTGAACGTGATGGCTGACACGTGGAAAATTTGTGAAGTATAAAAATATTTTCCCAGCTACTGCTTCTTTATCTATTATGGTTGTTTTCCCTTTTTTCTCAGACTCTTTTTCGTACAATCAATTCTCGTGCAACAAATATCGTTCCAACTCTATTTTAAGGTTCCTTCGGTAAAGATCCTAATTCAATAACATGAAATAGGAGCTACCATTTGAAGTATTCGAAATTTTTTCA
This sequence comes from Nephila pilipes, assembly GCA_019974015.1. Lineage (NCBI taxonomy): Eukaryota > Metazoa > Arthropoda > Arachnida > Araneae > Nephilidae > Nephila > Nephila pilipes. Next base: position 212,182 of record BMAW01078825.1, on the reverse strand, counting down.
CTATAATCGTAACAGTGAAAACAGGCTTATTCTTTTTTCACGTCATCTTTGAATTCGCACCTTATAATAACCCGCATTTTATTCCCCCGAACGTAGCGCTCGCTAGAAGGTCAACCATTGGCAAAGGTGCTTAATATCGTCCTGTATATAAAAGTTATTCTTTAGGATATTATTATACTTTATTAAACTTGGAAAAAAATATGAAAATAATTATGCATGGAAGAAAATATAAATGTTCTAAAAGTGACGCAGCGTAATTATTATGAAAGCTTAATTATATTACTCGTGTTAAAAAAAAACATTTTAAAGGGACTTTTTTAATAGTTTTTACTTGTATTTTTTTAAATTCCTTGAAACACTAAAAATGATATGAATTAAATTTGTTTTTCTATTAAAATCCACAGAATTTTCTAAAAATTACGAATAATTTGGAAATAAATGTACAGTTGAAAAATTATGTTTAAAAGATATTGATTAGAAATTTTAATACAGACTCTTGAAACAAATACAATTAAAAATTACATTACTGAGAAAAGTAAATAGAATGCGTGGGACGCTAATTTCCTTAAAACGTTTAGAAATGTTTCGATATTGGAGACAAAAACATTCGTCTTGAAGCAAAAATTCCTGTTTTTTCTTCAATGAAGTTAAATACTGAGTTAAATATTCAGCTTAACTAATTTTTTTTTAATTAAATCTTAACTCAAATCATTTAAGCTGAATCTTTTATTTACTTTCGATACAATTTATATATGAAGAATTATTTAAATTTTAAATAAAATTCCATTTTAAATGTTCTTTACGAGAAAATTTAAGGATTAAATATTTAATGTTCAGACACAAGCCATTTCATATTTGATTTAATGGATTCAATTTATGGTTTTATTTTATTAAATAATCATGAGAAAATGAAACAAAACTTTTAAGCCCATTAAAAATTTATAATACACAAAAAGTTAACCATTGGATAAGGTGTTTACAATAATAATTCTAAAGAACTTCGAAAAAACTGAAGGTTTTCAGAATATTAGCGATTTTGTTCTTGAAGGTAGAAAACTCGTACCTTCATTCCGTATAAAAATATTGTCACTTACACTCGTGTAACATTAACATCAAGTGTTGCGAATAATTCTGGAACTCCGCATACTTTCGGAAGCCTTCTAAATATTTTCCATTTGATTAAGATGAATCTATGTAGCGTGAATCATTGATTGAGAAGCCACAGAACAGATGACCCGACATTCTTCAAGGTGAGTTGCATCTTTGAAAGAGTTAGTTGTTCTATTAACGGTAGAATAATCTTTGCGAGAAGTATTTACTTGAAGAAATGAATTTTTCTATACAAATACATCAATTAAAGAAATTAAGCTTTTCATTACAACACAATAGATGATTAATGAACGAATGAAAGGAATATCTCTCTCTTTCTTTAAGCAATTAAATTTGAAGGCACACAGTACTCTTATAATACAGGATATTCAAAATGAATCATTCCGTTTCAAAATTCAGCATTTTCAAAACTAAACGATACGGAATAATAAATAATAATGAATATGATGGAAAAATGTTTGTTTTAAATTATGAACAATAAATAGCCTTTGTGTTTACTTCATTCAGCTATTTTACGACAGTTGTTTTAGAAGCTTTGACGGAGCTATCCCATATTTGGATCGGTTGTATTGAACGAGATGACTCGTTCCTACACAGCTGGCCACTTAAGTTCCCTGATATTGCGTCCTGCGATTTCTTCCTTCGGGAGTTTGTAAAAGATAATGTGTATGCGCTACTAAAACAACTTATTTCTGCTGCTGTACAATTAATCCCCACAGACATTTTACAACGTGTTTGGCAGGAATTTACATTATCTGACATTATATGTGTAATGAAAGTCAATCGTACACTTTTAAAAAACAACTTCCATACTTCTCCTTTTTATTCACGTATTATTTATCATTCTGTGTCGTTTATTTGTGAAAATATAGCATTTTAAAAACGGATAATTCATTTTGAGTAACCTCGTATTTTATATTAAAAATATTATACTAGGGTAATTAGTTTTTGCATCATACAATACCAGAGTTAATATAATCAACGTACATTGTTAACTAAATTTTGAAACTGAAGGAATCGTTGTTAATATCTCAAAATTATGTTTATCTAGTGAATTAGTAACTCTCTCCGTTGTTTAGAAGCTCATTACTGTTCATATTCTTAGTTAAGCTTTAGAATATCGTTAATTCATATTTGTTAGAGTAATATCTCACCAAAAAATAGAAAATAATCTTGTTTTTGAATAACGATACATATGGGTAATAACGGTTTCAGAGAAATTTACATCCCGAAAATATTAAGGCGATAGATAATCCTGTATTGCAAAAATAATCGTAATCAGTTGAATCGATTGGAAGTTAAGGAAACAAAATAATAGGGAATTCGAGGTGTCCAAGGAGAGTACACAGATACAATTTAAAAATTAAGCTGCAAAGCAATAAATATTCGACGCTTCCTGAAGGAATTTTATTCGAGAAGTAAAAACTGAAATTTTATACCAAATTTACTGATGTTAAGTGTTAATACTAGTGTGTAATTTTCTTCTTCTTTGAAATTTTGACTAACACTACGCAATATAACTACTATCGAAGGAACAAAGTTACACATATAAGGAATAATATTTTACGATCAAATAGAAGTTTTTCAGTAAATCAATAATAACAAGTTGTAATTCCATTGATAAATTTACGAAACTTTTAAAATAAACACAAAAAATTGATAATTTGCAAAACTCTAGGCAGTAAATTTACTCAAGGCCTTGCTTCACTCCCTATTTACATTACACAATAAGTAAGGGAAAAAAATGCTGGCATGTCTTGCTTCTGCTAAATAACATTTAATGAAGCGCTTAAAGTAATGTAATTAATTATATCATAGAAAGAAGGATATACAACTTAAAATAAGTTTCTCAGATTCAGATGTTTATAGTCTGTTTTAAAAGAAGTCAAGTGTCTTATTTTTGTCTGTTGTAGATCTCACATTCATTCAACTTGGCCACCTTTCTGGGCAACACCTGCTACACCTGCTGCGCTTTTATTGTTTGACGAATCGGTTAGCCACGACACACGAGTCTCACAATTAAACGACGATACATTATAAAATGCATGACATTGTAATTTGTGCATATTTCAGATAAGTAAGAAAACAATAAGATAATTAAGTAACAGAGTTTACACGAATATTTGGTTTATAACTCTTAACTTTATGCGACTAAAATGAAAGAAAAATTGAATTTCTTCCTCCCAAAGGGGGAGGGAACCCAATTGCCTTTTTTTTTCTCCCTAATCCCTCGCGATTGATGCACTGGTTATCATACTTAATTAGAGTTTGCGGCATGCGCGCTGCCTTGGAAGAAGTTTCATGATTGTTTTATGTTTCATTAAAATCAGAATTTTCTGATACATAGCTAAATTAAAATTAAAGTATTTTAATGTCACACTCTATAAGGAAAAAAAAAAAAAAAAAACCGATGCACCAAGAAGAGTTGTCCGATTGAGATAAAAATTGGTGGATAGGAAAAATATGTACAAAATAGAAATAGATTAAAATTTCAAAAAAAAAAAAAAAAATGAATGATTTATTTCAGAGTTAAAAAAATTACAGATTAACTACTCAAAAAGGTATTGACCCACCTCTAGCCCGGATGCAAGCTGCCACACGACGCGGCATGAAGTGAGAAGGCTCCCTGATACGCCTGAAAGCCCCCCTGACACATCCAATTTTCAGAATTAGGTACAATAATTGTTTCATTTTTATTTTGACGTAAAGAAATTGTGAGATAGGTGCCAAAGTATGAAATAATGCACTAGTTTTTTTACACTGACGTGTTTTAAATATTTTCCCATTAATGGGGAATAAAATAAAACAGCAATTAAAACAAATCAATATAAATGGACGTAATTTGCACCATACACATAAGGCTTATATAATATGCAGAATAATTCTTATTCAGATATCCCGGTTATTTCTTACTAATAATTAAAACTTTACAATAACCCCTTGTAATCTTAAGCTTTGGCTTGACGAAGTTTAAGTTTTGGTGTAACATTTATTTTTGTCTTTCGTTAACAAAGCTATAATTATGCATTCAGCAAGAGTTTAGAGACTACTTAAATTTAACAAACAGTGACGTTTGTTATTTTTAAAATTACGCCTATATTAGTAACACTCCAAATATTATGCCGGAAACCAACCAAACTTTCTTTGTAGTTCTTTTAAGTTTGTGCAAGGTACAAAGATATTCAGCGTGTTTGAGGAACGATACTGTACTTTAGAGAGAGCTGAAGAGAAAATACAAGAACATTTAGTCCTATTGAAAATTATGCCCACTGGGCAAAAAGGATATGAGAATAGAATAGTTGACGAATCATCGGAAAGTAGGAAGAAATCAGCCAAGTTGTTGTTGATGCATCGGAAAACTCTTAAAAGCCCGGCAGAGAGTGTAGTTGTTTAATTTCTTCTAAGGCGCAATTTATCGGTTTTATCCCCATGTCCACACTGCAGCTAATTAATTCTGGAGAGTAATCTCCGTTGGAGGTATTTTACACAACACACGCTGTCGATAATCGATTTGCGAGATGCTTCTCATTCGGAAGTTTCTCAAAAATGGGGAGGAAAATGGAGGTGCCCGGGAGGAAGACAATGGGACACTGATTCAGGGAATGATATATTGTTATTTATCAAACCACAAGTAGTGTTCTCGGTTTGTAAAGCTCAAGTTTATTCTAGACAAATGAGAATATCGGGAACTTTCGAGAATGTGAAGGATGGGGATTATTTTGGTGTCGTCTCAGTAACCCGCTAGGCTTATAATTTTGAATAAGATGCCGCATTTCTTGAAAAATAAAACGAGTGGTTTTTTTTCATTAGAAATTAAAAAAAGATTTGTAGTTTTGAATGATATTGATATATAAATGTTGCTTTTTTAAATAAAGATGCAATATTGTAGTCTCATGGGATATTGGCAGGTTTAAAACAACGTACGATATTTATTCTAGAAAGACTTTTGAAAAGTTTACAAAAAGTACTCTGGAAAGATAAACTTAAATAAATCTCGAAGAATTTTACATATTTAGTAAATTATTTTTAAATATTTTTGTTATTAAACGTTCGATGTTATACTACGTTATTCAAAAATGTTTGGGAAGCAATTTGAAGAACCTTTCAATGGTTCAATTTTAGATCATACATGTACAAAAATGCATACATTTCATCTCTTTCACCACTGAAAAAAACCCTACAAATTCAATTGTTCAAATTCAAAACCACAAATGTTTATTAAAACGAAAAGAATGCCACTCGTTTTAAATATAAATTATTGAGTCCATTCTTCAAAATATATCGATAAACATTTATCACATGTTCAGTAAAGTCAAATAAACATGCATAAGAATTTATACATATATTGAGGTCCATTTTGATGAAATATCCACAGAACAATCACAGAAACATGATTTAGTAAAACACATTTTGCAACAAAGTTATGAAAAAATATATCAATAAGCAGTTACCGCTTTTGAGTAAAATCAAACAAACATGCATAAAAATGTGTCTGTGTGTATTGAGAGATCCCTAAGACAGATCAAAAATAATTACAGAAACATACTTTTTGGTTAAACAGACTTTGCAACAAAGATGAAAAGAAAACATAAATTACTTCTTTAAATTTAACTTTCATCCAGTAGAAACTCATTTTTAAAAACATATTTTGTCGATCATGCCAATACTAAACCATTCTCATTTTTACTGTTGTTATTTAATTTTACAAATGAAACTTGAAAAATAAATTTAAATAATCATTTCTGTTTATTTCATTTTTTTTCTCTTTGATTAACGGAATCAAATATGACCAACTCGCCACATTATAAAGTTTTCAGAATATTTGTATGTATATAAATAATCACAGTAAAATGATTATTATGGGATTAAATTTGATGATTTTGATTCTTACATTCTTACGTATACTGTAAATTTAATCTCTCTCTTAGGAAATAACACATCCTATTGTCAAATAATTCACCTAATTAGTAATGAATATAATATTGTTCCCTTACGTGTTTAACTGAAAAAGAAACGAAGATAACCGAAAAATTCTTTAATACATTTTTAAGTATATTATAAATTTAATCTTAGGAAACAATCTATCCCATAATTAGATAAATCACCGAATTAGCTGTTAATGTAACATTGCCTCTTTATGTGTTTAACTGAAAATGAACCGAAGTTAACCGAAAAATAAATTTTATGATACTTTTGCAGGATGTATCCTCCGTTAATTTGAATTTAGCTTTATCTCTTTTTAACACGCCTTTAAGTGTAATTTTTCCACTGCTAAACGAAAAGATTTCCAAAAAAAGAATAAATCTTTCTGTAAACGGAATGCCATCTCTGTTCGCCGTCTATCTGTAAATCTCCGGGACCCATTACGGAGATTACTGCTAATGACCATCTTTCGACGGATTCATGCAAAGAAGAACTACGACCGCCCCTCTGCCGTTAATAACGCCGCCGGGGCGCTTAGACGTGATGTGAATTGCAGGGGCTACTCACCTGAGAGCTATTCTGTAGTGCTCGATGGCCAGGAACTTGTCACCCACATCTTTCTTATAGTTGGCGTAATTGTAGTGCGCCTTGGCATTGTGGGGCACAGATTCCAAACCGGACCTATAAATAGAGAAGCACGGAAATATAAAGATACTATTCATTTGTCATAGTATGTCGCAAATGATAGGTTTTCTTTATTTGGCTCATAATATATTTGTACAAATCATTGTATAATTCCTATAATATAGTAAACACACACACACATAATATATATATATATATATATATATATATATATATATATATATATATATATATAAACATACATGTGTGTGAGTGGAAACCTCGTTATTATTCATTCAACTATTCAACTTTATTAAATGGTTAAAACCAATCGAAATTCATACCAACCTATCTGCACGATAAGATATTATTACAACTTTAACTCATTGTAATTTCTAGAAATTTCAATGTGACGTCAAGGGCTGAGTAATATAAAACTTACGATTTATATCTCGTTTAATTTATCTGTTGTTTTTTCCCATGTAATACGTATTGGTTTAGCTTCAGTAAATTGAATATCGCTTTCATGTTTGGTGTTTGAATTTAGTGTTTTTCCTAAACCGGAATAATTAAAATTAATTTGATTAAATACACAAAGCTCATTCGTAATAAATCACCATAAAAATAAGACTTGATTCACAATATTCTATGCATGCATGCACGCACACATACACACACATATATATACATAGCACAAAAATTTTCTGCGAGATTAAAGTTATAATTCTTGAGTCTTTTAAATAATTTTTAGGGTGTGTTATTGAGTTAAGAAATTTTTTATATGTATTGCTATTTACTTTGGTTTTTAATGTATCGGTTTACTTTTTCTTTTTTTCTAATTGTAATTGGGTAGTTTTTATTTAACTAAGATGTAATTTTTAATTAATGGTCTTTATATGTTTTAAATAAAATTATATAGTGTAAGTTGCATTTCCTTAAAATTTAACTTTTTTATTACAATATTTTGTATTCTTTTAATTAAGTATATTTTTTTTTAAAAAAATTGTACATTTATTTGGGTATTCTACTGCATTTTTTCCATTTAATTCTGTATTATTCGTAAGTTTTTAATTTTAATTAAATGTTTTATATTAGTTCGTAGAGGCCTTAATGTGTACCTTAATACGATTTTGTACAGTTAAAAATTTTCTAACATTTATATAAGTATTTACATTCTTATATATATATATCCTTTAAGCAATTGAATTTGTTTTGTTTCTTTTTTAAATTCTAATAAAATTTTAGGGTTAAGTATTTTCGCTCTAATTACAAAGAGGAAATACTTTTACATATCACCTTACTTATATTATTCCTATTATTCCGGACAATTTCATGAAATAAATAAATCTTTAATTGAAGATACTTTATGTTAGAACAGTTAATTCTTGATAAAAAAGAAAATTTTTGCAATATAGCTCATTTAGATTTTTCAGATTTTCTAAGTATTCCATGAATAATTTGGTATTGACAGACTTCTGAACAGATGAGGACTCCATTTGGTTCAGTTTCAATAAGGAAAATGTTTTTTTTCTCTAAATAAAGAAGATACTTGATTGAACTTGGAATCGTTAAAGTTGCTTTTGGTTGATAATGTAGAGTAATATCATAATCAAAAGTTTTTCATTTGGAAAAAAAACTAAAAATTAATATCATATTATGGTATCAAACAGTTTGTGTATTTTACTTTTTTGGGGTTTAAATTTAATTCATTGGTTTACTAATATTTTTCTTAATAGTCGACCCTAGATTTACTACTTAGTTTTAAGAAAAAGAGATTAAGATATTTAGTTGAAGAAAAATGATCTATATTCTTTCTTAAAGTGCTGTATTTTTATTACTGCGTACTTGAAGAAATCACCAAAAACAATTGCTTGTAACTCGCGATATATTAAATCGGATGTGTTTTACACAGTTCAATAGATCTATTTCTCAGCTTTGGAATGGCTTATAATCTGTTGCTATCTATTGAAGAAGAGAAGGAAACACGAAGAAGGGCTACAGGTCCTCAGGTCCTCTCCAAGACGGCTTTGTAACTCGATGGATGAAATACCATTTCCAAACTTTCAGAATCAAGTTGTTACACTAATAAAATATAATATTATAGCAGGAATGCTTATTAATATATTAGCACTTGTATATTTTTCCAAAAATCTTATTTAATTATTAATTCCATTTTTTAAAATTAGGCGAAGATCTTATTAGATGAATATTTCGAAATACTGAAAAATATATTGTCTAACAATTCGCATTTTTAAGTTTTTTTAAGTATTTTTCAAATTAGAATTTGAAATCCTCTTATTTTTCCTGATGATTTCTGCAAGAAAATGATTGCAGGGCAACAGATTTGAATAATGTAGCATTTATTTCAATAAACATGCTTATTGACACAGATGTACTCTTTTGTATTAAATGACATTCATCTAATCAATTTATAATGTAACTAATTCAAATCAGAAATGTTGAAAGCTGATAATTTTCATAAATTAATACGACTGCTGTTACTTTAAGCCCTTTTTTGAATGTTTGATACTTGTATATATGATATTCATATAAAATAAATCTTACAGATTTCAGTTTCTAATAATCGCTTTGACTTTTCAGTATCATAAGAACAGTAAAAGGTAAAAAAGAGGATCATTACATTCTTCATTGTGCAATGTTCTACGTTTTTTTAAACATTGTATTTCTTGTCTACTAAAGCAAAAAAAAATATGTTTCATCTTAATTTCCCATAATTTGAAATCATGCATTAGTGTAAAATATAAATATTTTTATTACATCAGAATCTTATACAAATGTGAGTCAAGAAGTCGTAATGCTTTGCTTATATTTCATGTAAAAGGAGAAGGATTCAATTAGACAATTTTGGTTGGTTGGTTTTAATAATGTCGCACTGGAAGCAACACGAGGGTTATTAGTGACGAACCTCACAGTTTTGAACCTCGATCAAGAGACGATATACAATTGTAGATTAAGTTCAATCAAAATATTTTCACATCTTATTGTAGACTGATATCTTTATTATGATCTGTACTTCTGACCAATACAAAATTGACTGATTAGTTGGATTTGAATTAACGTCGCATGAAAGATACTCAAATGCTATTGGCGATGGATTCTCACAATTTTTTTTAACTCAATCGGAGTAACTAGGACGGTATCTTTGATTGGTACGGTTCCTCTTCCAATGTTCATGTCATGCGATAGGAATATTTTATTTATCTTCAGTTTCATTTGACATACATGGCATCCCTGTTATTCTGGAAATTGCAGTTTTACTGGTATCAGAACTGATATCCGTGGTTAGACTTGTGGCAATAATCACTGCTATTCATTTTACCCTTTCCTATTAGAATTACGAGGGTTGTTCGATAAGTCCTCAGAAATTCTAGGAGATGGCACTAGTAGCGTTAAAAATATTTGTCTTTAGTAAGCATCATGACTCACTAGACATATGTCTAGGTCTCAATTACTCGTATCCGTAATAATAATACCCTTCATTCATCAAAAATTCATCTCCATCACTTGTCCGAACGATGAGACCATCTTCGCCATTTTTGAAAAGATTCACCGGAAGTAATCGAATGTTTTGATTTTTGCTTGAATTCCTGTGCTTGATGAAGAATCCAGACCTCACCGATAGTGACTACTCGACGCAAAATGACGTCGTTGCAGCACTCGATGCGGTAGCAATCAACTTTTAATTTAGCAGCAAATGAGTACCAAATCAAAACTTATGATTCAGTGTTACATTTGTTTCAGATCCGTTTAACAGATGGCAGCACCCAATGATAACAACAATTTACCTTAATGATAACAAGTGTCTTCAAATACCTGTACGTTTCGAGCCGCCCTCGTAAAACAAGATGTAAGAAATAAAAGTAAGTACAACTCTTGATTAAGGGGTTTATTATAAATTTTAATACTCTTTGTCTAGAGATAAATTTATTTCACTAAACAAAAAATATAGTATTAAATATGGCATTGCAGACCTAATAACTTACCTAACGAGCGTTTCTCTATTGCTCCAGACGTTGTTCCTGGCCATGGTCTTGAGCACAAAGACGAGGATCAGCAACAATGCTCCCGCGCGGCAGATGGAAGCGATCACGGGACCTCTCTGCATCAAACGCTGCAAGCCGTGACTGACCAACAGACAGAAGCCCAAGCTGCAACAACAATAATATAAACTTACCGATTCCTATTAATAACAGAAAAATTTTGTATCCATGAGTGCATATGGATGGCAAAGTAAAAAGAATAGCCCTGTAACGTAAGTAATTAATATGCACCCATTCATGCGATTTTTTAGATTTTTTAAAATTCTATGCCGTTGTTTATTTTTGATATATTTTACAAGCTAACTCTTAAACGAAACATTGAAGAATTTCCATTCTTATATCACTAATTTCTAGGTTTCTTTAAGAAGATAAATTTTGTTTCTTAAGTGAAAGCTTATTAGTCAAATATTGAGGAATTTTCAAATTTAAGTTGAAAAATTTTCAAAATTTAATTGAATTCGGTTCATCCTCAAATCTATCGATTCAAGCAGCACAATATCAATACGGTGTACAAAAATTTAGCTCTTTTTTTTAAAAAAAATAAGGGGAAATATTACTTAATTGACTTTAAATGAAATTTTAGTTACAGAACCAGTGGGAGAGTTTCTAACATTTTTTTTTATCCCTCAACTGAAATAGAGTATCACTCCGCTATGCACGCTTTGGCGCATATGTCACACGATGCTGCAAACTATTTTTCTAACTGACAATTTATTCTGCATGAAGTGTTTCGGATGTCTTTATATATATAAATTTGTTTGTTATTTGATTCAGAATTGCGGTTTGTTTTCGAATAAATGATTGCAAAAATATACCCATTCTGTTTTTTTTTATCCGGATTGCTTACATTTAACTTAAAAATTTACTCGTTTGAAGAATAAGAAATCCAGTCAGTAGTAAGAGAGTTAATTGCTTAAAGTTTTATGTAGCATGAGTTTTTAAAAATCGTAAGCAGGTTTAAGAATTAAAAAAAATTAAAATAATTTTGACCTTTTTACTTGAATGAAATAATGTTTACTTTTTCTAAGTAAACATTATTTCATTTCAAAATTTAAAATACGATTCTGATGATTGAAGACTTCCTGTTTTAAGCCAAAGCCTCATACCAATTTCATGTTATTGTTTTTACTTAAAGATATTCTAATGAACAAATAAGTGACTCACCTGGGAATGTAGAGGACTCTCTCTGCGACAACGAATCCAACAGTTACCAGCAAGTTGGAGGCGGGCAAGAATGAGAAAATCATCAAGGAAAGAGACAATAGAACACGACGACGCTCCATCCCCTGAAGAACAGAAAAAAAAAAAAAAAACAGAGTGTTGGATTCCTTCAGATTTTTAAATACGGTCAAAGTGAAGGGCAAATTAGGAAGAGTTTCAACGAAATGTAATATGTTCAAAAACAATTTTTTGAAAGTTTGTGAGTTTCACGAATTTATTTTGATTTTGTGGTCAAATTATCAATGTCTATATAATCTGATTACATGATTTCATGTAAGTGTTCATGTTCCACTAAACATGTAATCCTAATAACCCTGTCTCTTAGTGCATAACTACGTCATCTTAAATATAAATGAAGCCCCTAACTTAAATTTTGAGAACAGATTTCTGAGAAACGATTTCAATCAATTAAAACACAAACGAGGTATCAGTTCAATCACTTATTTATATAATTTATTCAATAAAATGCTCTCTATTAATTTCATAGCCCTTCAGAGCACTTATTAATAAGTTTTACGTAAATAATAAAGGTCAAGCTCACCTCTGTATCTTGTCCTATCAGTTGAATATGTACGATGGTGACTCAAAAGATACTAGTGTTCGAAGATAGGTAGCATCTTTAAGAAAAATTGCTGCCATTATTGAGCCGAAACACATTTGACATTGATTCATAAGTTAATTGTTATTACAACGTACGATTTAGACGTATGACAGACGTGTTTGCGAGGGCACGTGCAGCGAAATTTGGAGTTGAGGAGTATGGTAAATGACCGATTTAGATAACACATCATCGACTGCAGCGCTTTTGATGGGCACATCGGGTGAATTGATGACGAGAAAAACGTGGCATGTTCAAATGAGTCACAATTCCAGTTGATAAGAGCTGATGAACGGGATTCGAGGGAAACGCAGATTTAAAAAAGACATGGATCAAATGGTATTAAGGCACTGTGCAAGCTGATAATGGCTCTACAATGGTATGAGCGGTTTTTAAATGGCGTATGGTATGGTTTTTCTAGCAAAGCTGAGCCATTCGTTGACTGGAAACGGCCATGTTCAGCTACGTAGAGACAGCAATCCGTTGACTTCAGGTACCTAAACAACATTCGAATTTTCCAGGAAAACATTACGCTCGATCACGAGGCATAATTTAATTACTATTGGCTGAAGTAAATAATTTCAGGGAATGATTTGGTCACCCCGATCGATGAGATATCTGGCGGACATCTCATATGCCAGACATCTCATCGATCGTATTTATGGGATATGATCGAAAGATGAGTTCTTGCTCAAAATACTGCACTGGCTACACTATCAAAATTAAGGCTGGCTGTAGAGGCAACATTGCTGAATATTGCATCAGGGCACTTCCCATGACTTTGTGAGTCAATCCCTTATGGAAGTTTTGGGACTTAGCTGGTCAAAAGGAGGTCACTTGACATTAGGAATTATTCTATGGCTTTTGGCCTTTCAAGGTATTACAGAAATTATTGTGATTTAATCTATTCTGTATGGTGATTATTTTGATTTAATCTAAATATTATAGTGATTTATTTCATTTGATCTTTAAAATATGTAATTAAATCCCCACATCACAAAAACTAAGCTCGCGAAAATTAATTATTCAAATTTCAAAATATTGTAAAATAACTCTTAAAGCATCGAAATTCGAAATCTTCAAATCAGCATGTAATAGTATTAGATATGTCTATAATTATACCGACAAAGTAATAGAGAATTACAACTATATTGTTGAACCAAAATTTCTTCTTCCCGTTTTTAAAGTTTTTTTTTTCTATTCTTTTGGTAATGATAGTGGGATATCAGAATTTTTTTTTCAAATTTTACTTTCTAAATGAGAAAAGTTTTATAAATAAATTTCGTAAGTATAATTTCTCTAGAATTTGTTGAAGGCATGATTTTCCAAACTTTGATTACTGGTGGCATTGGGAGTGTGCTTTTCATTGATTGGGTTGTTTCGATGACTTCAATTAACATGGTACCGAGGTTACTTGAAGACTATTGGCAATGGATCACAATAAGAACCGTATTAAAAGACGAGAATGGCACCTAAAATTGAATTGTATTCTTCTGACTCTCATACCATATTGCATGTTTACTAAAAGTTTCATTATCATTTATTATGTAACACAATATCTTTTTTTTTCTCATCAGCCTCGCTGCAAGATTGATGCCTATATTTGAATATAACATCTTCGTCCACGATGATCGCATCATAAACATTCAAGCACTGCCACACTTTACATTCTAGAAAGTTAAGAGAACTTCTTTCCTGCTGTATGCCAAATAGGAATTGGTTCATGAAAGGAAATGAATAGAAGACCCGCACTCGATGAAATCAAATACTTTATAATCAATTGACGCAGCATTTTTCTTAATTTTACTTTACTCCCTAAATATATACATTTCAAGCTTTAAAATTACTCTCATATGTATTTAAACGCTTTTAAAAGCAATATTTCTCTCATCTTAGTTCTGTAACACTCGAGAATTATTTCCTTCATCAACCAATACTAAATTGTAATAAACAGTATCGAACAGTAGACTGAAGAAATCATGTTCATTTATAATGGTAATTAACTTATTGATAACGTAATATTTTTTATCATTTGAGGTTAAACTGCTTAAACACATCTGAAACAACCTTTAAAATATTAATTTAGTACATCCCTTACCAACTCGGGTTCAAGTGAGTAAAATGCCTGGAGCACAGGATTTCCGTCCTTAGATCGAAATGAACTAGCTATGATCTGGAGCCTATGTACAACTAGGGCAGATGACTTCTTTTGAAAACTTCACTCTATCTCCAACTAACTAATGTCCATCAACTTGTATTATTCAACTACTTGTTATTTATAAATGTATTTTATTCAATATATTCACAGCCCTTTATAATTTCATTCTAATCTACATAAGTCATATTTCACTTTAGTGGGAGGAATTTTCAATTCAAACACAATCAGAAAGAACACCAAAGAATGAACTAAAAGGAATATAGCGATAGATCACAATTCTTCTATTCCTTGAAAATTCAGATCAATTTCTTAATAAGACATATTCAAAGAAGTCGAGACACTTCAAAATAAGCAGTAGGACTAATTTACGTACGAACAAACTAATTTTGGATGCAACTCTAGTCGCACACAGACTTAAGAATCCAGCGTGAGGAAATTCAATTAAACTTACCTAACTTTCTTCCTCCCGTAAGTCCCAGAGAGCCGTTGATAGTTAAGTTTATCGTTATCTGTTATTGGTTTGTTAATAAGCGCCTTACAGGGACTGAGCTCCCTTCTAATCCATTCAGCTTTTCTCAAGCAATTTGGGCCGTATTAGTTGTTCCATCGTCTTTTATTGTTTGCTCAACTTCTTCACCCTTTTTTGCGCCGGATTCATCTTCTTAAGTCGCCAGCGGATAGCCTGACTCCGCTGATTAGATACAGCTTCGATCTGTTTTTCGTCCCATGATTAGTCCGCCTTTCGCCTGGGATCCATGATTATTGGGTTTCTCTGCCCCAAAGCAATGCCATTTCTTTCGGCAAATAACCATCTTCTACAGATGAGGTGGTCAATGGTGAAAAAAAAAAGACTTTTTCTAATGTTGAGAAATTTTTTTTTAAAGATTCGAAAAATTTGCAATTATTTTAATCCGTGAAGGATTATTAGTTTTATCGTAATTACATTTGATATATGTTTTCAATAAGAGAACATCTTTTAGTATTTTCTGTATTTTGATTTCTATTCTTGAGAATTCTTATAAAACCGTTTTTTCAATAAATGAAGTAATGCTTTTTTTAAAAAATATAAAAGTAATCTTCTTAAGCCACCTCAGGATATATAAAGCGCACTCGGATCAGTAATTGAATTGATGTTTCAAAACAAAGAATAGTTTTTACAGTTTGTATCTCAATTGTCAATAATAATCTCTAACATTTTTTTTAAAAAGCTCTTGTCAATATGTTGTCTTATTCATTTATTATCAGTAATGCCATTTTTCTTTCTAGCATCTACGCTTGTAATGGAGAAGGTGATATAGCTCGTCACATAAATATGCTAAAGAATAATTGATTTTTGAAAAATGCATCATTTAAAAGTAAGTGAACAGAAGAAAACCAATCAACGTAGAAAATCGCAATTGTAATCTGTTATCAATTAAAGTAAAAGTGCTAAATTATATGTATAAAATTATGAATATAGAAGTGAAATACTAAAAGCTGTGACCGCCTTAATTAAGTAAGAAAAAGTGTGAATAAGGAAATATGCTGACTATCTACAACTATCACAAACAGGAATTACAAGTTCAGAATCAGAAAATTTGCATATTCCCAATGATGTAATTTCTGTAGCTTATTGAAAAAATGAGTTTTTGAGCGATATTGCTTGCAACATTCAATTCTCATAAGCTGATTATTCCGAAATTAGGTATTGAAGAGATGAAAAAATAAAGATGTTGAACATCTCTGCGGAGAATTCGGTTTATTCAAAATCATATTACGAATATAGATGCACCAGCTGTTAGGCAAATGGTTGACCCTATTTAAAAGTTTTGGTTGACCCTATTTAAAAGTTTTTAGTGCAAGTTGTGTGTAACCTCATGAGCGCCTATTTTCAACCCTTTCTGCGATAAAGCAATAAATTAGCTTTCAAGCCATACCTGATCGGGTATTGAAATTAAATAGAAACAACGGCTTGAACATTTGAACTATAATGGATAGAATTTATTTGTCCATATATTTTTGGGACAGAATATTTTGCGTTTTAACTTCTTCACCGATAATTGGGAATTTTACAGACGCGTTGTTACAAAACCTTGTCCCTTTTTGGTGCTTTTTTTTTCAAAGTAAGAAAGGCATTTATGTATTAAGTATCTCATGCATTTGCATGTGTGGGAAAATTTTTATTAAAAGTGATTGTTAAGTATTCTTTTGCTTTGAGTTGTTGTAATATCTTCCCTGTATTATATAGAACATTTGAAATTCTCATAGATAATTGTGCTATGTTTCTATTATGTAATTCACATAAATATATTGATTTATATTTATAAACCATATAAGACTGTTTGCATTTCTATATTTTAATAAAAAATTTCAACCTAAAAGAATGGCTGAGTAAAAATAAAGTTGCGCTTCTTCAACTGAGCTATTTCCTTTCTAACATAGATTGATCAGACATTTTAAGGCTCCCATCTATCGGTCTTTTTTATTTCATAAACGTAATGTTAGTCCCTTATTTTTTGAAGTTTTTAGAATCGCTAGCAGTGATTATATAACACATCAATCAATAACTCCCGAGACTAACCCAGAGATGGCACTCGTAGTAAACCAGTAACCAGGTCTTTCTAGAGTACTAACCTTTGCTTGAAACGTGTCAAAATTTTAAGTCGATCGGACCAGAAACAGCTGAGTTATCGAGGTTGGAGTAAAGTAGTTTTGTAGTTTGTTTACAAAATGGAAAAAACCGAGTTTCGTGTTCTGATAAAACATTGTTTTTTAATGGGTAAAAACACCGTGCAAGCGAAACAATGGATTGAAAAATGTTACACGGACTCTTGTCCATCAAAAGCAACGATTTGTCGGTGGTTTGCCGAGTTTAAACGTGGTCGTACCGACACAAATGACGCGGAACGCTCGGGTAGACCTGTGGAAGCCGTTACACCGGAAAATGTGAGTGAAGTGACAAAAATTATAATGAAAGATCGTAAAGTGAAGCTCCGTGAGATTGCTGAGATGACACAGATATCATATGGAAGTGTATTTACTATCCTTCATGAAAAATTGAGCATGAAAATGGTTTTTACCAAGTGGGTGCCGCGATTGCTTTCGATGGAACAAAAACAGCAACGAGTCGATGATTCAGAAAGCTGTTTATCGCTATTTACTCGCAACAAAAAAGATTTCTTGCGTCGTTACGTGACCATGGACGAAACATGGATACATCACTACACTCCAGAGTCGAAGCGGCAGTGGCGCACAGCTGGCGAAAGCCGTCCGAAAACGCAGCAGTCAGCTGGCAAAGTCATGGCGTCAGGTTTTTGGGATACGCGTGGCGTGATTTTCATTGACTACCTCGAAAAAGGTAAATCAATCAACAGTGATTATTATATTGACTTGCTGGTGCGTTTGAAGGAGGAAATCGCAAAAAAACGACCGCACATGCAGAGAAAAAAAATCCTTTTTCACCAAGACAATGCACCCTGCCACAAGTCGATGAAAACAATGGCAAAATTGAACGAATTGGGCTTTGATCTGCTTCCCCACCCCTCATACTCGCCAGATTTAGCCCCCAGTGGCTACTGGCTCTTTGCTGATCTTAAAAAAATGCTCCAGGGAAAAAGATTTGGCTCAAATGAGGAGGTCATCGCTGAAACTGAAGCTTATTTTGAAGCGAAAGATAATTTTTTTTATAAACATGGTATTGAAAAATTGGAAAAGCGTTGGAACGATTGTATCACCCTAAAAGGTGATTATGTTGATGAATAAAAAAAAAAAAATTGCAAAAAAAATGTTGTTTTCAATGTTAGTCTCGGGACTTATTGATCCATGTGTTAAATTACAAGTATTAATATTTATTTGTTTGGCTTAAGGAAGCCATAGATTGAATCAACTAGCAGTATCGTAAAGGTTTCATTATCCTCCCAGTGTTTCGTAAAGCCTTAATTATTACTAAAAAGAATAGACACAGAAACCTAATTTTTTAGTAATTATTCTTAAGACTTCACTATATAGTCCCATCATCAAGAGTGATACATTTCTTCCGTGTTCCTCGGCATCTAGAAGGCTGTTAGTGTAGAACTCACCAAAGACTGCGAGTTACACTAATTTACGGTTTCTTGAAGCCAAACAAATCAGCTTGAATAGCTGCAAGTTTCCATATTATGTACATAAAAATAAATTAATATTTAGAATAAATTTAATCCAGATGTCTTGGTAATTTCTTAATAATAATTAAAATTTTACGATTCGCCTTCAAATTCTTCATAATGATATGACTTTGTACGACCATAATGTATTAAATGTGAGTGTGCAAAAACATCTAAGGATTTATTCACTCGGGGATGCAGGAGGGTGCATGCAGTTCGATGAGAGGAACCTACCTCATCTTACCTGCAGGCGGAAGGCGGTTATGACGAGAGCCAGGAAGCCGAGGAGGTAGGCGAGAGAGGCCAGGTTGCGCAACTCCCAGGGACTCTCCACTAGAGGGATGCTGCTGGTCTGCCAATCGTAGGATAGGGTGCTGGGGCACAGAAGTAGCCATAGGTTGAATGCAGGTAGGTACAAATAGGTGAGTAGCCTATTCAAAGAGCAATGCAAAATGTGTTAGAATTGTAAATTTTATAAAAAAAATAGCTCATAATTAACACTCAGTAAATATGTATTACTTGATGAATATACAGGAATAAATATCATTTTTGTGATCAAAGTTAGAAGAATGCTTATAAAATTGCAAATAAATAGAGTAATTAACTTTTAAGGAATTTTATCCAGTAAATGTGCATTTCCTGATTAATCTGTACAAGACTGAAAATCAATTTCATAATTAAGTTAGTAGAAAATTCACGTTTTAAAATGGAACTAAAATTAAAAATATGAAAATTAAGTACAGTATGCGTTCTTCAATCTGACATTTGATGTCTCGGCGCAGTCCATAATTTGGCAACGGTCAAGCCGTTAGTTTTTTAAAACGTTTTTCTGAATTTCACTTGGTGTGTGTGTGTGTGTGTGTGTCATCAAATTTTCGATCGTTAATTTAACCAACTTCCCATCAAGCTAGAATTCTGAAACCTTGGGAATCGTTCTCACTAGCCTAACAATACGATATTTGGACATTTGCGACAAGTTTTAGCTAGTATTTTCTTCAATAATGCAGTTTATCCCAACCACTTGGCGCGATTTCAAAAATTGGCATCAAACTTGGCGATTTTTTTGTTTGGCTGAACGTTAAGTGCGTAAAACGGACCAGGGTAGCCACATTTGGCAAAATACTGCCAAATAATTCTTGTCGCCAAGAGTGATTGGGTTAAACTGCATTCCAACCATTTAATTTACAGAATTAATTAATTAATTTTAGTTACTTTTAACGTTTTTATGTATTTCACTTGGTTCGTGTTTCTGTGTGTGTGTGTGTGTGTGTCATCAAATTTTCTATCGTTAAATTAACCAACTTCCCATCAAGCTAGAGTTCTGAAATTTCGGGAACCGTTCTTACTTGCCTAACAATGCAATATTTAGATATTTGCGACCAGTTTTAACTAATATTTCAATAATATTTCTTAATAAATTTTGCCACTATATAAAAACGTTGTTTTTAAAAACGTTGGTTTTTGTCTCGAATTATTTCGTATGGTTTCGGAAGTTTGTTGAGCTTGACCGCCAAATCGTGCCACAGCACTGCTTGCATATTCGTTCAGTGTTTATCGTAACTGGCAGTTTTCATTTCAGTATTGTGTTTCTTGTTTTCTAGTGGTTAACATTTCACATTTGCACAATATATCTGAGTACTTAAGAGTGCTATTCAGAGAAAAGTCCAACAGGTGTTTTAGAAGTGCTAATAAAACTAAAAAGTGTAAACATGTGACAGAGTAGCTTGTGTTAACTTGTTTTAACTGCATTGTTCGAGATTAACTCTTCTTTTGTGTTGTAGTTTCATCAATAAAAAGTATTCCATCAAATTAATGTTCAATGTTTGAACTTATTTTTTCAGTTGCTAGAATAATAAAGCACTCTGTCGGACATTTATATCGTCTACACAAATTCAGAATTTCTGTGAACACAAGAAATACGTATTTTCATCACTTAAATATCTTTCTAAACTGTTTTATCTTTGGTACTCCATTTAAAACATATACAGACGCTTGATAATCTGACACAGTTGCTTTCCTAGTCGTAATCTCGAACGTGCCGTAGTGAAGAGGGGTTTCAGTGTATGTTAAGTCAAGGGTGACATAAGAAATGATATTTTTGCCTTTTTACTTTAACAAATATCTGTCGAATATTAAAATCATTTTTAATTATTACAGAAAAAGATCTGTTAACAGAAATCTACCTATTTCTAAAGGAAAAAATACGTTTGACATTTCCCAATTTTTTAAATGAAATTGTATATCGGGAAATGGAAAAAAGGTGATTGGAATGCACATAAAAAGTAAATCAAAGAACAGCAGTTCTTTTGAAGCTGTGTTAATTATTCAAAATAAATTCATATTTCTTTCAAATGAGCATACATTGAATTCCTCGATAATATATCGCAAAGCCACATTGCAGTCAGTTTCCAAAAGTTTATTCCAAATTATCCATATTCTTAGTTAAACCTTTTTAATTTTTCATGAACTAAGATGTTTCTTCCAGCACCAAAATACCGTTCAGGAACAGGACAACTGAGGCACGCGATGATTTGCAAAAATAACGAGGGAAACAATTCAAGTAATGCAAGATACGATAAATTAAATACCATTAAAACACTTCATTCTCTAATAGAAAAAGTTGTAAAATAAAATTTCTTAGGTATACCTCTATGCTATGAAATCGCTCCAGAAAATGTTCATAAATACAAGAATACTGAAAGAAATGATGCTAGTATTTCCGTTTGCAAGGTCTAAAGAGCTTGATTACTCGAGATATTGCAGTGGAAACGAGTTTCATTCTTTGAACAAGTTATCTCCATACGCGAAAAGTAGGATTTATCAAGAATGAAATGATCGTCATAGATGAAGCCGTAATCGTCGTTAATGAAACTTATTTCTCCCAATCTTATGGTTATGGTCTTTTTGCCATCGTAAAACCTTCCTCTAAAGCTTCTTTATCAGAATTATCAGGCAAAAATATTATCCCTAAGTGAAATTCTTGTCTCTGGAGTTGTTTAACAACAGTAAGTAATAGATATGTGGAAATACGAAAGGTTCGTGGATGCTCATAAGTGTTTATTCAGTTGGTTTCACATAAAATATTTTCTTTTTCTGCCATCTTTAAAGAAACGTAGCTGTATCTGTGCATTATAATTTCAGCAGCATAGAATAATCCCCCTTATCATTAACAACAACTGAACAATGCTTTAATCAAAATGGCGAAATACTTGCATAGTTACGATGACTGAATTAAAATTTTATTAACTTAAAAAAACGAATATTACCCTTAAAAAGGAAACATAAGTTCAGTGTTTTATAACATAAATTTTTAAGCCATTTATTATATTCATTAGCACGATATTTGATGAGAAAATGACTTTAGTTTCATATCACCTTCAATTATATTTATTGTTTTAAGCAAACACATCTGGAACATTATTTCTGTATAATTACCAAAAATAACACTAAACTATCTAATGTACGAAAAAAGAATTATTAAAAGTGAAAAGATGCAAAATATGACAGGTACATATTTTCAGAAATTATTTTTAAAAGTTAGTTTAATGAACAGTACAAACCTCAGTTGAAAATATATGAATTAAAATGGTCTAAAATTATAAGGAATAGTATGCATTCTTACCGTGTCGTCCAAGATTTAGCAAAAGCTGCTGGGTTATCATGTTCGCTGAATTGTGGCAGAGGCCCATTGATGACACATAATCGAAGATAGAACAATGCACAAGCCTAAAGCAATATGAAAAATGTTACTTGCATAAAATAATCGTCGATTCTTAGACAATATATCCAAGAGCAATATGAACTACTTCAAATACATACAATTGAGAAAAATGATTTATTTACAATTTTTTTTAAAAAATAACTATGTGAAAGTTAAGAATTGTACATAACGATTAAGTATAGTTACATCATTGATTTACATCGCACATAAATTGATATGTGCGCAGTAAATGCAACTTACCACGCTCAGAAGGACTGCTATTCTCGCCAGAAGATGGTAAGTAGTGACGTTTTCAATAGATCGACATCTCCTCTGCTTGAAATCGCAAGTATCTTCTTCCGCTACCGGTTGGACACTGAAAAGAAAATATGCACTCTTTAGACTTAAGTATAAAGCTTATTTCACATGAATGTGTCCGATACATAATGTTAAGCATTAAGGCTCTCTGTCATTTTGATTTCGTGAGTGCAATGCTAAACCTACGAAATTTCTAACAGCGTTCTCAAATCTAAACTACTTTATCGATTTGAATGCCAATTCAGAAGAGCAAAAATAGTGAATGTTTCTGCGGAGTTACACTTTCCTTCTAATGATTCAAAAAAAATATTTTTATGTCTATTTTACTGATTTATATGTGGGTTTCCTGGGTCAGAAAAATATTCTAAAATATTTTCAAAAATCAGGGAGAAAATGTAATTCCTATGAAACCTTCATTATTTTTTGCTCTTTCTGATGCAGTTTTTTATTCAAATAGATAAAAGGGTTATATTTGAGGATGGTAGTAGAAATTTTGTAGGATTAGTATTTCGTCTACGAAATTAAAAGCATAGGATTATTGTCACGCAACCTTAAGGCTCCCATCTACCGGCGATTTTGATTTCGTCAGCTTAATGTTAATCTTATGGAATTTCGACTTTCTTTCCCAAATCTTTACTATTTGATCTATTTCAATTCAATAAATAGTATCTGAAAGAGCAAGATATAATAAAGGCTTCTATGGAATTAGTTTTTTTCCTTCAATTCTTAAAAATATTTTTTAAATACTAGATAACTCACAAGCGAATCATTAAAATAGGGGGGAATTATTTTTAAAAATTGGTGGAAAAAAGTTATTCCATAGAAGCCTTCATTATTTTCTGCCCTTTCAGATGCACTTAATTGCATTCAAATAGATGAAATAATAAAGATTTGAGAGCAAAAGTAGAAATTCCACAGGATCAACAATACATTAACGAAATTAAAATGCCGATAGAAGGGAACCTAAAATGCTGATACAATCTATTTTTTGCACGAGACTTCCCTCAAAAGTAATGCCTTCATGACCCTAACCTTTTTTATTTGTAGACAGATTTTCAAAAAACATTCTTGGAGTATTTAAATGCTGCTTGTGTCCTCTACATATTTCACTTAATTTCTTTGTTTTCGAGAATTATTAATGTGCACAGAACTAAAGAAGATAATGATAACTCCACAAATATGAGGTTGAGGCAAGGAGAGAACGCAACAATTTTGGAGTTTCATCTCTTCCTACAGAGGAAATAATCCCTTAATTTACTTCACATTTGCTTTGAAGATGCGATGATAGCATTTATTAAGGTTTGGTGTCAACAACAACCTCCTGAACTTTTCATCGATGGGCTTGATCGATTTGTCTCACATTGCTGCTTGTGAGTGAAAAAAATTGGGTACTTATTCAGTAAGTAAATAGCGAATCACACAGAGGAAACATGCAGCTTTAATGTACAAGGAGATTTAAAAAAATCAGATAAAAATAATAATTATGATCATTGAGACATTACTTTTAAATCAAGCAGTGGAGCAGTTATAAGGATTATCAAACAACAATACAAAATTAATTAGTTCAATACTTTTGTTAAGGAATATTTTATGAGGAAAACTACTAGGGTATGCAGAATCGTAATCTAATCCATCACTGGGAACATATTAAATTGTTGTGAGGTTCAAATTGTTATCCGCCTCAAAGAATTAATTTCGCCAAAACATAATCTCCTTGAACATGTCAGCATAGAAATCTTCCTGGTAAAAATTCGGAAAATTGTGAAAGGTTGCGTGCGATTAGGTTTTGTGAGTTGAAGCCCTAATTCCACAAAAGATTATAGTGATCACGATAGACAATAGGTAATAGTTGATGATTCATGGCCGACGTTGTTTCCCTCGAGTCGTGGGTTCGATTCTTATTGCCATTACAGATCCATTGTATAACGGGGCTGATGCAGGCACATTTGTCGAGATTCAAAGTCGCTCAAGTGTCGTCCTTGTCACTGGACCGAGAGGCAAAATTACGAATTATTTCGCAAAAAGTACTCTCATTGCTTTTAAGTGCGGCGTTTATAAAACATGCACTCAATCAATCAATCAAATAAAGGCAATTATGGGGAATAATACGAGTTATTAATCATTAAATGGAACTAGCGTCATTGTCCTTAAGAGTTGTGATGTATTTAGGAGTGATATTCCTCAATAATCACTGCTATTGCTACTGTACCTATGGGAAGAGTACAACGGGCATAGATAAAAGTGGATTCATATTCCCATGGCTACTGAAAAGAACACCACGTGAAAGTACACTTATTTTTTGTAACAACTTTGTTAGAACTGCTATTAAAGTTTATTTTTGCTTAAGGCTTTTTAGCTTTTTGTTAAGTTAAACGACCTGTACAGGATAAGAACATTTGATTCAGGAACAATCCCCCATCAACAGTTTTAGTGTTTGAACAAAGTAGTAAAGATTGAACTTTTGTGTTTATAGTAAAGTTTTTATTCGGTTTGCAGACGGCCCAATAATGTGTTGAAAAACATAAAATTTCAAAAGCAAATTCATCCTGATATGTGTACTAAACACATTTATATTTTATTTGACGCATAAAGACTCGAAAGAATATTTTAGGAAACACATTTAACATCACAAGATCAATGATAGCTTCCCAAAACGTTACTTTGAAAACGATCTGACTCGAACAATTTGCTCGTTCACTGCACTCAAACCGTTGTTTGAAATCCATCAAATATCGGAGTCATATCCGGAATCGCATTTACCTAGGATGTCATCGATATGGGAGCGAACAAACAACAAAAACAAAACACAGAAATAGAAGCTGACAACAACTATTTTTCATGCTCCGCCATGATGAATAGAACGTTCTAGCTTTTCCTCTCCGGTGAGCTTTTCGCATTGCCCGTCTACCCCCTTAGCACCTGCAAAAATTGTCTGCAAAGACGAATTTCTATTTCTCCCCTTCCTCTCTCTTTCTCTACCACCCCTCAACAAACAAAAAGTTTTAAAAGCCTTCTTCACATGGAAAAGTAAAACCCCTTTTCGTTTCTCTCCACTTGACCTTCGACTATTAGATCTCCGAGTGGAATCGTTTTTCTTTATAAAAACGCCCCGCCAACGTTTTCTTGTTTCGAGTTCTATTTTCAAAAGACACTTCAAAATCGATTTAACGTTTCGAACGGGAAGGGGAGGTCAGACGGGAAGAAGAAATATGATTCCTCTTTGGGAAAAACCCATAAGAGAGACGTTTCGAGACATTTGCCCATCTATGATTCCTCTTCTGAGCGTCCCCTCGACGCGAAGATTTTTTCTTCTTCCAGGAGAGAAACAATCCTCTGTTACCTGAGAACGCTTTCAATATCAGTCGCGGAATCCAGGTTCCGTTTACTCAGAAAACAGATGACGCCGGCGGAATGTGTTCTCATGGAGCGAGAAGGAATGGAAATGCAAATCGTTTTGTTTGTTCGAAGTGCAACAAAAATATTTACCTCTGATATCATGTTGCGAGCGGCATACAAAAAATGAAATTTTTATTTCATGCAATACTAGGAAGATATTTCGTTTAATTTGCCTCAGTATGTGTCGCACTGTAGTTTCACTAAAAGTTTAAATTAGTTTTGATGATTTAACATTACATTAAAATTATAATCGCAGTGATGCTTAATGCAAATTAAGTTTTCAGATATTTCTGACCCAAATTATTTCTTTGGAGTTAAAATACGAGAAGACGTATCATAATTATTACTAAGAAATAACGGATAGAGTGATTGTTTATTAACGTAGCACTGAGATGCATCACGAAAGCTATTGGCGATGGACTTCGTAACTAAGAACCTTGGTCAAATGACGAGGATGACAGACGAGTTACCACCTCCTTCTCCAAACTTGCACAACACATCTCAAGAGAACCAGGAACTTCAACCAGATTTAAGTTGCATTCCCACCGCTCGTGTCTTGAGAGGCATCAAAGCTCGAACCCACGTCTGGACAAAAATAAGACCGGCCGCAACTTCGCTACCATTACCACTAGGCTACCGCGGCTACAAGAAATAACCTAGATATCAGGAAAGAAGTTGTTCTACATAGTAATTGATTCTCGTGTACTTAATGCTATAAATTACAATAATTAATGCTGATTTATTGGGTTTCAGGAAACCGTAGATTGAAATAACCCGCATTTCGGCGAGTTTTTCTAAGACAATCTTCGAAAGATCAAAAAATGTTGGGTGCAATGTGTAACTCCGGATGGTGACTATGTAGAGAAATCTTAAGGAATAGAAATAAAAATTAAATATATCTCTCTCGATTATTTTCAGCAATAATGAAAAAATTACTTTACACGGGATAATAAACAAAACTTTACTTTTTGAGGGTTACTTCAATCTACGGCTACAATTTCGTTTGTTAAAACTAGAATCAATATTACTAGCTATAATTTGCAACATTTTATTCATAAGGATCATTTAATATGAATAATACATCGAATTATAATATATCTTAATTCTAAGTAATAATTAAGCATTTACTGTACCATATCGTGAGCATGAAAATAATCCATAGAAAGCTTCTATGGGCATTGAATATGTATAATGCTCTTAGACTTAAACACAGTTAGCTTGATCGATGTCAACGAAGATGTACAGCCCAGATTAGAGCTCTTTCCGATGATGAGTTTACAGTTTCTATACAGAGATTCAGGCAAAGAGAAATATACCCGATTTGGTACTTCATTGTGTTCCATCATGTCAGATGAAAGCTTTGTAGTCTCACTAAGCTTAATGTGAAATCTCAGTTAATACAATGACAAAATTTGAAGGTTTAATAGTTCCAAGTTCCGGGAATCTACTGACTATCACTATCATTTAGATTTTGTGTTTCTCTACTACGGAAGATTACTGATAATATTGCCTCGTTGTATTCAATTATGAACCCACACGAGCACAGAGAAAACTGCTAAAGCGATTTATGGTGACGTTAAACTTTAAATAGCTCTTGAAATGTATCTCTCTCAAGTCTCAAAGAGTGAATGTTACTCTGAATCTGGATGGGGCAATGGTCATTGATGTGTAATATCATCTCCCTCGTGCAAAATTTGATGGTTGAAAAATATGATGAAAAATTGATTCATGCCCCTAATCAGTATCTAATTATGAATTTCATATTATAAAAATTATTTATACAGAGCAATGTCAGCATTTAGTTATTGAAGTAAGATCTCTAGTGGTTTATGTATAAAATAAATAGGTTTTGAATTGGTTTTTATTAACGTCGCACTATAGAAGCAACACGAGGGCTATTGGCAACGAACCTCGTAATCTTGAAGTTTGATTAAACGACGAGGACGACACCTGAGTGCTGGAACCTCCTCTCCTAACTTTCACATCATTCCAACGCGAGGATTTGGGTCTCGACGGATTTGACACGCTTCAATCCCGCTACATAGCGAATCTTGAATGGAATCAAGACTCGAACCCTCGAAAGCCACTAGTCCACGACCATGACCATTAGGCTACCACAGCCACAATAGGGTTCGAAGTTGCAAAATCAGTAGTTAGTAATCTGTTATGTATGAATCCTCGTCAAAACTAATTATATTGTGCAATGTTAATATTTAGCACTTGAAGTACGATCTCAAGTGAAATTTGTATGAAATTGCTAGAGTTAAAGTTGCAGTTACTCTAACTAATAGCCCATTATGTACTCTTATGTAACACTATTCTTAAAAGCAAACTATACCTTTAAACGTAATTCTATCAAATTCTACGGCACGGAATTTCTGATTAGAGGCAGAAATCTGTAAACTCGTGAATGTATAACTACGTTTGAAATGCGTATATTCATTGGAAAAATAATAATTAAATATAAATGTAATAATAAAAAAAATCATAATTTAATTATATGTGCTCAAGCAACACAAAATCAAGTTAAGTAAAACTGCAAGAAAATTTACTATACACACATTTATGTATAATGTATAATTCCTCTTCACGATTCTTCAGTTGATATTTTGAAATCGAAGATTTCTACCCATACAGAATTTTGTCAGGTTATTTTGAATTCAAACACATACTCTTATTCAAGTTCAAATAGATTCAGTTTTAGCAATATTATTATATTGAATAAATATTGGTAATTGTAATTTGCTGGATAATAGGAGTTAATAAAATTTTGATGATAGCGAAATAGATCAACTGAAAACAGATTCTATTGAATAATGTATTGACACAAGTACTAATCATATTCGTAGCCTTTATTTTAAAATTAAACAAATATTTAAAATATTATCTGTGAAATTAAATTAAAGTATGCATTATAATAGAGTTATGACACAAAGAAATTTGTAAAATTAATGACAATTGTTTTTATGATCAAATGTAAAAAGCCCCACCATACTTAAATTTCAATGATTGAGAATAATTCAGAATTCTGTATTACTTAATTGAGTTTAATACATTTAACTGTCCAATTATTTATTTCTCTTAGAAAATATAGAAGAGGACGAGTAAAATATAAAAAAGTAATTAATTATACTTATCATTTCAAGTTTAACATTTATCAAGTACGAAATGGATTTTACATTGTAAAGCTAATAGTATATTCTCTCTCTCTCTGTCGATCTCTTAAATTAATTCTTTGTTGATCACCAACTATCATTCGGAATAAAGCTAGCAATAGTCTTCTCTAACTCAAAAATTAAAGCCTTATCTTTTAAAATCAGCTTTTATAATTCGCAACAGAAAAGAAAGCATAATGGTCATAAAATTAATTTGAATATAAAGGAAGCTATTGATTTAAAACAAGTGTTTCAAGATTTTTCTTAAAGAGGAAAAAGTTTGAAGCACATTCTAAGAAAAAATAAAGGCTTTAATGTAATCGATGAATTTTAGTTATTTTTAATTATCTTTCAAAACAACAACAATTATTTATTAAAATACTAGGAACGAATGTCAGTTGTACTATCCAGGTCAAAACTATTTTAGTTTGATATAAGAAATTATATCAAATTATTTGGTAGTACACTGCTCTTGGACTGTATATGCATTGTTTACAAACCAGGTCAAGGATTAGATCACTCAGTGCCTTCCTAACAACGTTAAGTATTATAACTAACTCTGCGGGGACAATCCCAGCCCCATCTGTCACCGGCGTCAACCAAACATGCAAATCTTGTCAGTCCAATCCGGTTCCCTACATCTAAAGCGGATTCAGTCGCGTGAATAAAGATTTGGTAAGCAGTGGGCTCCGACCACAGTGGGAATTGTATAATCGCATCAAGTTATGCCCCGTATGAATCACGAGGGTTTCAGACCGGGTTGAGCTGTCCTCAAGCTGCTTAATATGAAAATCACATGAATAATTGATTGTTAGTGAACAGTTCTATTCACACAGCTTGATTCTCAGCAGCCATTATGCATGGTGGCGAATCTTCTGTAGCCGATGTCCTGCCCCTCATTAAAGCGCTGCATCACAGATGAATACTTGTGTCAATCGATGGATGTGACCTAAAGTAGTACTTTACGCTACTAATAGAGAGATTTTGACGATTAGCTTCCATATTTTCAACATAATAATAAACGTATCGGAAAATATATGACAGCCCTATATTTGCATCATAAGTGGATACAGTGATGCAGATTTTCAGCTAGCTCTTTTAGCCTATTAGAGCCATTGGACTACCGAGTTCATTAGTCTAAAATTTAAGATGTGCATGTGTAGCATTACTCGTATTTACATCATATATTGATATTTTATCATTTCGGTATATATATATATATCCTCTTTTAACAATCATATTCCTCTAATGAGTATTATTCAAATTCCCGATTTGATCTTATCTAGTAGTTTGTCATTGAAATTGAAGTACTTTAGAAAATAAATTGATACTACAGTCCAGTTACACCGGCCATAATCCTTAATATAGTGTATGTATTATTTAAGGAGTTCTGAAAATAAACGATACTTTGGAATTTGTCTTTTTATTTCGCTGAATAACGTATTGAAATAACCTCTTATTATACAATACTATTTTATTTCACGTTATTACAGTTATCAATTGATAAACTTGAATATTTTTCATTTTATAACATACCATGAAACTAGATCAGAATATTATCGTAAGATTATACTCTTCTGAACTCACGAAGAAACAGATTTGAAAATAAGTTAAACATAAAATTTTCCCAAATTTCTACTTTGCATTAATTATCAATCCTGTCAAATGTTATGCTATTTATTTGTTAAATGAATAACTAATCAATTAGAGAACTAATTTAAGCTCAAAGAACTTTAAATATTCAGAATAAAAATGACCGAGTACTTGAGTATAACAGAGAATAATCAATATTAAAGATATGTTTGCGTGTTTTTGTTTCCATTTACATTACAAGAGTGAAAAAAATTTCTTTACAGTAAATTTATATTTTATTGGTTATTGGAAAAACTCAGAAATTTTTACGAAATGGTTTATGAAATTAGTTTTTTAGAGTAAAAATAAATATTACTGATTTTGCATTATATTTGTATCTTTGTTTTCGTATTATATAATTTTTTTGAGGAAGATGTATTAGCTGAGTTTAAAAGAGTACTTAGCTTTGAAATATATTCTATTCTGATGTGTGGCAGTTCCTGTCACTCACCATTCACCGTTCAGCCTACTACTATGAGAATAAGCTAACCATTCTGGAAAACCAAACCAGCCGAAATGAATTCAAGTCCCTCTTCCAACACTGTGTAAGGTAGCACTGGAAATTAAGGAAGTACACACACATAGAGAGAGAGAGAGAGAAAGAATAGTTTCCGCAGAAGTTACCAGTTTCCTCTACTGTTTTGGACTTTCATTATCTTAATTATTTTATTAGCTGCCAGGTCGTCAGCTCTTCTGTTTCCCTTGATTTAAACTTTTTTTAAATGTTTTTTAATAAATTTATATATTTGTGGAAGGTGTAGTGTCCAATTTTATGTGTTATATTTAGATATTTTCTGATTCGGAGCCAGTAAGGTGAATAACCACAGATGTATGCTACTCATCAATAATTGAATTTAAATGAAACAACTCAGTAATAACAAAATATATTACTTTCCTTAAATAATTCATAGATCTCCAAAATTTATTTACAGAAATTTCAATAATTTTAGGGAACAATAAAAAAATGAAACAATTTTAATTATTCAAAAAAATCAAAACAAACTAAGAATTTTAAAAATGTATAGTTTGATAACTATTATAAATTTATTTACTTGATGATTTAAATACAAATAAATAGTGGATTTATTTATAAAACAATACAGTACTATCAAAATATATGAAATGAAGTAATAAAGCATAAAAGTAATTTTTTTAAGGAATTGAGTTTAATGTTTTGCAAGATTTCACGTACGATACATAAACTTAAAAGTAATAAGATATACCTGTTAAAAATTCATATAAACAAATCCATTAAAATGAAGAAAGCAATTTAAGAAATCCTCAAAATAACCCTTATTTAGAGAAATCCATTAAAATACAAAATTCACAGCCTACCTCCAATACTCTCAGCTGGAATAATTTAAAT
Organism: Nephila pilipes; assembly: GCA_019974015.1. Classification (NCBI taxonomy): domain Eukaryota; kingdom Metazoa; phylum Arthropoda; class Arachnida; order Araneae; family Nephilidae; genus Nephila; species Nephila pilipes. The sequence goes on along the minus strand of BMAW01078825.1, from coordinate 179,799 downwards.
TCATCGATCAGCGATGACATTCCGAACACGCAAAGTTCTTTAATCAAACACGGCCTAACTTTCAATTAACCACCACGTAATTCTAACTGACCAGAACATTCTTAATTGCAGAAAAACATTACCACATCATTACACATTCCTCTGGTTCAGAATCGCTAACGAAGACATTATTGCAAGATCACCCCCTCTACTCGAGTTTCACGTCCAATCAACGCCGACATTTAATTATCCCTCCTTCTCTCGTCAAACGAGAAAAGAAAAACTTCATACTTCAACGACCTCAACAAACAACTCCAACCGACCTAGTTTGCAAAATGGCGAGTCAACAGCTCTTATTTGCTCCTCTTACTCGAAAGCAATTAGCCTATAGCGAAGAAAAAGACCTCGCTCCCAAAGAAAGAGAATCCTTCAGGTTATCGGAAGAATGTTTACACACTTCGAGTAGGACATATCGAGTAATGGATTCCGATTTTGACATCGATAATTGTCGGAAGTTTGTACAACAATGAATGAATTAAGGAGTAGATCTTTTAGATGCAAATGTGTCTTAAAGAAAAGAATTCGTAAGGTGAAGATAATTATGCGATTTCACAATGGCTTTGAATTGATGTTTCGTGATGGATTTGATTTTAGATCGTTATATATAAAAACTACTTACATTTAAGAAAAAATGTATGATGATATTTAACATCCGAACAATAAATGTAGCTTAAAAAATAAATGTATTTATATCGATCAATCATTAAATTAGCATTCATTATGATTGTTTGCGAAAGGAATCTTAAATATCAAACTCTCAAATAAATTCGAATAACATTTGAAATAGATTTAATTTTTCAATCAGAGTTTTTATTGTCAGTAACAATTTGATGAAAAATCTCTAATTCGTACATAATTTCATTAAGTCTTAGAATATTCTAACATAGATACATTTAGGCTTATTAAAAAAGTTGAGAAAGAGCATTAAATATGAAGATCTTAATAAAAACTTATAAAAAGTAATCTGTTTAAAATTTTCAGTTGACACAAGAGTAAATTTAGTTAAAAAATAACGTATTTAAATTTAGAACATATATATATATATATATATATATATACACACTTTCACATAAATATATACTTATATATGTATACATATACAAACATATATACATGTATATATAATTATAAAACTAATGCAAAAAAGTGTATACGAAGTATATACATGAGCTGATAATAAATTGCCTAACTATAGAAACATAAATGATATCAAGTGTAGTTAAATTATAAAACTAAAAGTAGTAGATTAAAACACACACACATATATATATATATACTTGAAATTTTCTTAATTCCTTTCTCTGGAGATATGGTTTGTATTTATAGGTAAACTTCTTTGCCAGTTTACTTATAAATAGTTAGCTAGTTTTACCTAGTTTTTTTTTTTTTTTTTTTTTGCTTCCTTGCTTTAAAACTTCTTTGATGGTTATTAAATTGTTGGTTTCATTTTTATTTTTACTTAAAAGTATCATAATTAATATGTATCCTTAATTTTTTTTCTTTTATATTGTATGTTAGTTAAATATTTTTATGGCTTTTTTACATTATAATGCATTGCATGCTTTAAAATTTGATTTATTTTCAATTTGAATAATTATTGTTTTTCTTACAAAATGTTTCAACTAATTCTGCAATACTTGAAATTTAATAGTTCAAGCATTTTTATTTGAATTTTGATTTTTATTAATTATAATTTGTAATTTAATGTGGTTTTATATGCATGGTTAAATTATGTCTGTTTATTATTAATAATTATTCAAACATATATATATATATATATATATATATATATATATATATAATGTATTTTTTGTTTTGTATATAAATATGTATATATATTATTTTTAATAGCTTACATTAATTTACTTTGGATTAAATGAATTTGTTTTCCTTGTTTATACTTTATTTCCCCCTTGGTTTATTTATTGTTTTGAATTGGGATTTCTGCTTACTTTTTTTTAAAAATTTATATGATCTTGTTATAATGTAATTAACTGAACTTGTGATGGTTGGATCCATAACACTAAGATGAATGTACATTTATCAATCCAAAGCCTGAGATAGTATTACAATTACACTTTCTGCATTTGGAATTAAATTTCTTAGTTCTTTTTTTTTTTTCTTGAGATATGCTTTGTATGTATAGAAATATTTTTCTCCTGATGAAATTCGAGGTAATTGATTGAATTCTTTTCTTTATTTATTATATTTTTAAATATTCATATATTTAGTAAGAATTCTTTAATATTTTGTAATAATTTATTTTCAACGATATAATGATTTTTTAATTATAATTATTAATTATTATGAATTATGGTTTAAATTATAGGTAATCTATGTTCAGTTTTAATGCTTTTTTATTATTATATAACTAATTATATAACTAACTTACACACACACACACACACACACATATATATATATATATATATATATATATATATATATATATATATTCGATTTAAATTATTTTCCACGCGTATTCATTACAAAAGCAATGGTTTCTGAAATTATTTAACAATGTACGGTTTTTAGAATTATTAATTCTTAGCAATGTGAAGGTTATTAATATCCTTATCTTTTCTTTGCATTAAAATTTTTTAAGAAAAATCAAGTCGCATTTTAGTTTTCATATTTTTATTGGAATTATTTTTACAGATATAGAATAATAGTGTGAAAATAGGGGTTTTTTTATTAGAAAAAATACTCATTTTGTAACATTTGTATGATGATCGATACAGCACATTACAATTCATACTGTCAGTTTACATACTCCTTGAAGAGAGCTTTCCTAATATCTAAATCTCTAAAAACGATTGTTTTATTTCTGAATTAATAAACACTGTGATAAAATATTTTTCCTTATTTTACACTGATTATCTCAAAAGTAAGTAAAATGAATGCAGCTTCGCGTTATACTAAGACATTTGATGAAATTAATCAGATAAAATAATTTAGAGAAAATCGTTTCTCAATTTTCACATGATTTATATAAATGTACATTACAATTGTTATTACTTTATATTTATTACATCATTTGTAATTGGGATTTTTTTAAAAAGTTTTCAATAAGAGCTTAAAGTATTACAAACTTTGCTTTTGTGTGATTTTTAGTTAACGACTTAAGAAATTTTTCAATCAGATTTAAAAAGGCTTTCCTCTTCGATAACCTGATGCATTAGAACTTCAAATTAAAACAACTTGGATCTAAAGTCGCAGTATTCGAACAATATTAAACGAGAGGTAAAATTGATGTTTCCAAATAAAGATGAAAACCTTTTGTACGGATTACGTAAGCGTTGTATGTAACGTTGTACGTAACGTTGTATGTAAATAATATTAAGTCTAGTTTGGTAAAGAGGCATGTCATTATGTGGAAAGTCATTCAAAAAACAGAATAACCAGAAAAATAACGGGTGTTGTTCCCGAAAGGTCATGACCGTAAACTCCATCACGTCGAGGGTTCGAGTTCTTATGCCACTGAAGACCCAACGGGTTGCACTCCTGATGCATTTTCTTCTGTCTATACTCCGATTTCTCTCATAGCAGGGTGTGAAACTTTCGGAATGGAAGAGCCAGTTCAATTGTTGGCCTCGTCACTTGACCGAAATTCAAAATTATGAGGTTCATAGTCAACAACACTCGTATTGCTTCAAAGTGAGATATTAATAAACATTCAATTAAAACACCAAACTCATGAAGACTGATATTGATCCAATAAAGCACGGAGAAAAAAACGTGTAACAACAATTATTAGTTGTCTCATTAATGTAATGGAACCACTAAAGCTCTAATTTAACGGATTAATTTTTTCCAGAAGATTTTACGAGAAAGGCGTCTTTGCAGAAAGACTCGTTTCTCTCACATAGTCTATTTAGCATGGTGCAGAGTTCATAAAAATTGGAAATGGAACAGAAGAAAAAATTCTATTCTATTCACCGTTGAATCTAGATTAGGACCAGCGAATAATTCCCCATGAATCTCCGTCCAGAAAAAGACAAGATCCTCTACATATTTTATAATATTCGAGAAATAGATACGATAGGACAAAGGAGAGATTTTTTCACTAAACAGGCGTCATTTTGAGACAGCCAATAACTTGAAAGACTATTGCAAAAGCGTTACAATGAAACCCTTAAAATACACACATTAAGGTATCGTTCAGGGTTAATTATTACTAAGAAACAGCTGAAATAATTAATAAAATTTATTCTGCTTATTAATTGATCCTTATATACAAAATGTTGTAAATCAAAATTATTTATGCTGATTTGTTTGGTTTTAGGAAGCCTTGAATTGAAATAACCCGCAGTTTCGTAAAGCTTTATTTATTACTAAAAAAAATAGAAAATAATAATTAGAAACTTAATTTTTATTCATTCTTCTTAATACCTCTCTACACATAGTCACCCACTATAGTTATATATATATATATATATATATATATATATATATATATCAGCGTTTCTTGACCTTTCGAAGACTACAATTATAGTAGAACTCAGATAATGGAACTCTATCTTCTCCATACTGCAGCTTACTGCTACCTACGACTTTATAAAACCAAACAAATCAACACAAATATTTGAAATTCATTACGTTACCTACATAAAGATTATTTAATACGGATGAAAACTTTTATCCAATTATGTGGGTTATTTCTTTTTAATAATTAAACTTTAACACTATCCCTACATACATTCAATATGATTATGTTCCTATTAAAGCTTATGGCGTTTTAATATACTTCATTAGTAATTAAATCTTTCGTGATGTGTTCTTAGCTTATTTACTTAAGCTATTTAGCACATTTAACATTCCGAATTGACATTCAGAGATTTCTTAACACGTAATATAATACTCTGGGTTTAACAGTCTAGCTAATAGTAAAACTCCCCTAACAGTGTTCGCGAGTTAATTAAGGCTGAATTCAATTTCAATATGAGAGCAGAAACTTGAGAAATCTTTGAGGGAGATAAATGAACGCTTGCATTTGATATTTTAGTCGCTCTAGTGACTCAGATTAAACAGTGCTCATCGATTCAGATCACAGTAATTTTGCCATGGTGACAGATTCCTTACACTGATATCATCTGTAAAAGGGAATCCATTTATACTCCTACTTAACGAGTGGGAATAATACTTTAGGTTTCTGTTATTAAGTCTACACAGATCATCGGGAAGCTGAAACATAGAATTTTGTTAGTTCACACACACGCAATATATTTTGAATATATTCCGCATTAATATGTGTATAAATAAGATATACGAGGGTGGTTCAAAGAGTAATAGTATTTGAAAACAGATGTCATCATTAAGGTAAATTGTTGTTACTGCTGGGGTCTTCCTCCTTTTAAATGGAGCCGAGATAAATTTGACATTGATTCATATGTTAGTTTTCATATCAAAGTCATTTGCTGCAAAATCCAAATTTCAATACTGCCGTGTCGAGTTGTCCCTATCGATCATAAATGGATTCAGCTTTATACACCGGAGACCAAGTAATAGTTGAAACAATGGGTTACTTCCAGGGAATCTGATCCAAAGAAGGTGGAGATGCTCTCACCGGCCGGAAAAGTTATAGCGAAAACTTTTTGAGATGCGGAAGATATTAAAAATACGAATATGAGGAACTAAGACTTAGATAACTTCAAGGGAGTAATGATGCTCTCTAAAACAAACCATTTTCGATGCTACGAGCGCCATCTCTTGGAATTTCAATGGATTTATTGCACGCCTTCGTACCATACGTTAAAATGAGTTTCCTGTGCTGTATACCTAATCCTCATTTGGTACGTTCCCCTTTTTTCCTGTTTTTATACAGGATATTTACAAAAAATACAAAATAGTTTGACTTGGAAGAGTTACTATTACAAATTAAATTAAAAAAAATAATAAGGGTTTATAATATTATAAATGTTTAATGGGACTTATACAAGAAATACGATTTCCAGGTGATAGCAGTGCTTATACCACACTGTTTCAGCATGTTCGGTGTTAATGTTTGAATGGTAGCAATTATTCACTGTTTAGGCTCGTCAATATTTGCCGATAACGGTGGATAAAAACATTTTTTAAGTACACTCAAGGGAAAAAAATCACACAGTGTTAACTCGGGACTTCTTGGTAGCCAATGTTTCAGAGCTAAAGCATCATGTTATCTGCGATTAATCCTCCTTAGAGGCAATTTATCTTCTAAGTATACACGAACAAGTGCGAGGGTGCGAAAAGTGTTAAAAAGTGAACGATTTTCAAACCTTACACGCAGTTAGTCAAAATGATACAGAAAAGAGAGTGTTTGAACGTTAGCTGTTAAGGAGCCCGACAAAATGATTCTTTTATACTTAATCTCTTCTTCAGAGATGAAGCGACGTTTCACACTAACTGTAAGGTTAACTGACTGACATATGGAATATAGAACTAAATGTATTAGTATGCAGAATACGATTCATTGGAGCTCAATGTGTTTTGCGTCACCAAAAAGGACAAAAGTTTTGAATCATTTTTTTTATCAAGAGTCCATTTCACTGATATTAATTGAATATGTTGAAAATTTGACTGTTTCCCCAATTTGATGTGAATGAAAACTTCATTTCTCAATGGAAGAGTTGTACTATCACCGGGATATCATTCTGGTGTGTTGGTGGTCTCATTAAATATAATTTTATAAATTTAAAGGCTTAATTTTTTGTTCAGTTTGGCCCTAAGATGTCATAATTTTGTAATGTTGGAGTATTCGCGATTTTCTCTTCATTAACTCGTATCAATTTAAATTGCATAAAATTACAATTTCTTTCCAACCAAAATGAAACGCGATTAAGTAAATTGGATAAAGACAAAAGTGAAGTGATGTGATTTAGATATAATGACAGGTAAATTATATGCAATTTATGAAAATGAAAAGGGAGATAGATGACTTGCTGTTAGCGAATTGTTATTCAGATTGAAATTCTTCTGTTCGTTTTGGTGGATTGCGGAGAGTTTCATTTAAGAGGCTACTGTCCAAGAGAGTTAGGAAATTAAGAACGAAAGGACTGGTAAGATGGTTTTCTTTTTTGAATTATAAATTAAGGTTCTGACGTGGGTTGAGATTCTAGAGTGACCTTAGATATTCTGTAGTGATAATAAATAAAGAATACAATTTGTTCTTGCTTGTCTCCGAATGGAGTTATGCAACTTTTGATTAATATACTTACTGTTATATATTCTTTATAAACATTAATTTAAAGTTTAAATTCGCGAGTCAAAATATATATTTTTTCAGGTAATAGATATAAAGCGGTGATAAAAAATATAATTTACAAAAAAAAAAAAAAGTAGAATGAAAAAAAGAAACTCCAAGTAATACTGGATATAAACACCATTAATATTAAAAACAGTACCTCCCGCTGTCTGGAGTTTTATGTATTCTCTATTTTAGCTGTTAAAGATGATGTAGGCAAAGAACTTTAAAAAAAGGTTTTAATCAACAAAATAAGTATCTTAAAAAGTACACTTCACTTCACTTTCAGAAAAAATTTATATATATATATATATATATATATATTATATATAATGGAGACGTTGAATTAATGGCTGGATAAGACGGATGATCCTGGACTCTTTTCTTAAAAGCAGCTTTTAACTCTGGTGTGCTTTCGCTAGAGATTCCTCAATAAAGCCAATCCCTCCTATTAACCTACTCTTTTTCTTCCTCCGACTGGCAACAGCCAGAGCCAAAAAACTAAAGAGGATTTTTGCCTCTAGGTGAAAAGCCATTAGCTCTTCTACGACGAAGCGAAGAAGAAATGGCTTTGTGTTGGCACCCCACGTAAACAATCGGTGAAAGGTGGAGCTAAAAGTAGGTTTTATGAGGTAAAAGATACGCAGGTTGTTCTTTTATCTTCGGCGAGATCAAGGAAGATGAAGATTACGGTAACTCGATAGGTGGCTGCAAGGCGGATAAGATCTTGTAGAACTTTTAGGTTTCTGTACAGCGAAATGTAGGTACGTTTAAGTCACCTTCAAACTCCTTTTTGCTGCCTTTCTCAGCAACAAAAGAGGGGTAATAAAACGCAAGATCAAAGATTTGTTTTTTCTTTGATCTGTTGAGGGTGGGTTGTATTTTATGCAGAAGTAAATAGAATCATGTGATTTGTAGAATCCAATCAAATGGCCATAACACTATAACCATCCACTATGCGTTATTTTTTGTTACATTTTGTTTTAAACATAAGAACATTCGAATATATATGTTTTATTCTTAAATATATATTTATTTGGTTTCTTACCGAAGAATAATATTTGTGACTACTCATAATTTTTTTACATAATGCAATTAATTCATAATTATGTCTTACTGGTTGCCTTTTTTGTGTATTATTCTTTGTATGCATTATCTTTGGCTCAAAAGGGATCGATCAAGACCCTTATTTTCTTTAGGTGAGTACTGGAGTCATGATCTTGATAAATTGCAAAAATATTTTGCTTTGAGTTGGCAAAATTGATGACACTTTCCTTGGATACCGATGCGATGTATCTCTATTTTCAAAACTCCCTTATATCATCCAATTTATTTACAATTAATATAAATAGTTGTTTAAACAAATGTTAGGCGCAGCTTAACCATATTTGGCCTTTGCGCCATTTATGGCCCTTATCACTCCCTCACTCATTGCTCCCAAAAGGTAGTTCATCCATGCCTTTTTGAAATACAACGTTTTAATAAGTAAAAAAGTTTCGTTAACATTCAATTTGACGCATAATTATCTGATAAATTTCTGAATCTGCTTTTAGCAAGTCAAATGCGTCTCAAAATTCAACAAAGAAATTCAACTTTTTCTATCCTTATCAGATTTTTCGTATTTTTCCCGCCAATGCATACGTTTCAGTTCAATAATTTTAAGCGTTTGCAGTTGATTATTAAGGTTTAATGTTAAATTATAAATGAAATGGATAGTTCAAATCAAATGAATAAAAAGGGTTGTTAATTAATAGGACTGTAAATCAGCAAAAATGTTGCTGCTATTTCAGAAATCAATGTCGTGCACCTTCCTACCCCCTAAAAACAACACGAGGTTATTAAAAACGGCCCTCGCAATTTTAAACCATGATCAAGTGACAAATACGAAACCATAGCTGATGTCTCACTCTCTTAATTCCCCTTCACACCATGTGAGGGATTTGAGCTTCTACAGAGACTTGACGCGTACCATCTAACTATACAATGAGTCTGTAGTGGAAGCAGAAACTTAACCCTCGATTCGAATGAAACAGCATTCACTCCAGCCTGATATTTGACCACTCGGTTGTCGAGATCGCTTATTAGAATATGAAGTGGATCCTTCCATACAATGATTTGCAGAGTGTTCAGAATTCAAATAATTCATTTCATTAGGCATCAGCCTAAATCTAGCCAATCAATCTTAGCCACAATACTTCCCAATCCTAGATATTCTGCTTCAAGTTACAATTGTTACCGAGTGGTAACAATTTTGGTTGGCGCTGTTTCTCTCGAATCGTAGGTTTGAGTCCTGATGCCTATAGAAACCCGTTGTGTGGTAGAACCGGTGCACGTTAAATTTGCTGGCACTGAAAGTCCTTTATTTGAGATGGAGTGAAATTAAAGAGAACGGATTGCCAGAGTTCAGGCTTCTTCTTTTTCACTTAACCGAAGTTTAAAGGTACGAGGTTCATCATCAATAATATTTGTGCTGTTTGTAAGTGAGACATTAATAAACAATCAGTCCGTGGTCTTCAATACAGTAAATATTGTAAAGTTCTCTTAAACATAATGTGCAGCAAATCCAGTAGTTTTACGTTACGAAATATTGAATCAATGAGTCTTTGAACTATTCATCTGGTCAATAAACAACAATGGCGCCAAATTATGACCGAGCAAGCATTTGCTCGAATGACTCAGCAATAAATCAATGTCGCATTATAAATAAATAAGTTGCCACTGGTAGTCAGAGAAACACACAGAAATACACGCATGCCAAGTAAATAATAGATTGCGATGATGTTTTTGCGTGTTGTTTCTACATTTATATCACAAACCTGTCAGGTTCAGAATCTTTCATATTCGTGTCCCTAGTAGATTCAAATGTAAAAAAAGAGAGGGAATGTTTTTTCTTATTTTACTACATTTTTCAATAACCAAGAGCGAAATTGAGTTGACAAATATCATAAAGAATAAATGTTACAACATTTTTAAAATTAGATTAGTTTTTATGTTTGCTGCAGAGAGAAGGAGCTTGCTGTTTATAACTTGATTGACTATTTATTAGATTTGAAATTTGGGCTATTGGCGATAAACTTCGTAATTGTAAGCCTTGGTCAAATGACGAAGATGATATTTGTGATTTAGCATCTATCTCTTCAAACTTCCATGCCTCTCCAAAGAGAGAACTGGGAACCTTGGCCAGGTTTAATATGCATCAGGTCTGTTACATGTCGAGTCTTTAGTAGCTACATGATTTGAGTCCATGACTCGACGAAAACAACGACAGCCAAGAGTGCACTACCATGACCAAGAATTTTGAGAATATTAGTCTTCGTTGCTCTGCATCCCTCTAATCAATGAAAATCAGAATTATTTACATGTTTCTTTGCCTAAAATGCATTCATTTATACCAATATTGCATTAAAACATAGCTTATCCATTAAAATAATAATTCTAAGAATAATAGCTTTTGTTATTCTACATCCCTCATAACTCAATCGTCAATAATGACCAAACAGCGAAGAAGGATTTGCGTCATGATTGTAGTAACTATCTTCAAGGCCAATAACTTGTTGTGACAACGGCTTGCAACTTGATTCTATGCAATGTCCACCCAAATGAGTATGGGAAACATGGCCTCAAAATACCTTAGAGATCTTTTATTTTTCTCTTTATGTTTAGTGTTTAGGGGTGACAAGTCCCCGAGATTTCCTAGTTTCTCCGTCTTTCTTACTGGAAAACAGTTACACATGGTTTGATGCAGCATAGCTAGATTCGGTTCTTTTGACATTTACCCTAGCTTTACCTCTCTTATTTCATTAAAATATAGCTGTTGTATGCTCAAATTGGAATTGGGTCTGGAAGTCCACACGCAACGTGGTTTAAAAGTTGAATTGAAGACATGCCAGTTCAAATGTCTTTCTCGTCATTCTTCTACGATTTAGAACTACAACATCGGTCATAAGTAGTCTCGTTAATAGTAATATTATTGAATCCAACCAAAAAATACGCAGATTACAAGAACAAAGAAATACTAAAATAATTTTTTGAAAAAAAGGTTTGGTTGAAAAACAAAGACTAATGGGTTTTTCTGGAAGAGAATGACTGGAATCCACTATACCCACTTAAAGGAAAGAAAATTTTCTTTATAAAGAATAAAAATAAGTATTTTATAATCTTATGTTTCCTACAAGGTGCGGCGAATAATCCGGATAAACAAGTTTTGATATAACTTTATTAAAAAAAATGAACAAAATATAACAAATAATAATAAGAGTAGACTTTTACGGTGCCCGAAAGTCTTCTACCCTTCAGAAATGGGCAGCAATGTTAAGTAAGCAGCAATAGCAATTGGCCGAAATTCTTTTACTTTTAATCAATCTCAAAACCACCAAAGTGATTGGTATAGGGAGTCGAAACTTTTGTGTGGTTTAGTGAAGGCCCTAAACTCCAAAATGGACTATAAACATTTTGGAGTCCAGTTTTTGCTTTGTTATTCAAAATGGATCGGCTAGAATCAGATGCAAGCTTTTAGAAATTTATCTTCTAAAATATATCCTTTTAAAAACAAATAAAGTATTTTCTTTTCTTTTGTTTTAAAATAACTCGAGATTGAAAATAATACATTTTAATATCATTTTCAATGCATCAGCATTCAAATTCTTATAAGTTTCATGGTTATTATCTCCCACTTATAACTCCTTACTAAATGAATTCGGGTTTCTGTATTTAAGTATTTCTTTCCGGTCATGGGTTCGAGTCCTGATTCTACTAAATATTCGCCACGTAGTGGGAAAGATCCACGCTAAATCTGTCAATGTTCCAATTCCTCTCGTTTATGGAATGAGGATTGATTAAGATTCGGTAGCCAGTTCAGGAAACATCCTCGTCTTATGACTATGGTAGGCTAAGTCAGTCACTAATTACTTTCACACACACAAATACTAAGTTAACAAACAGTAAATCACATCTACTTGTATCAAATATTTAAAATTTATTTCTTTAGTGTTAGAAACATACCACGCTTCTAGAAAAGATTATGGGATAATACATTTGTTGCTCCATACACGTTAAAACTTTCCAATCAATCAGAAAAACCTATTTTTACTGTAAATGACTTCAGAAAAATTTATGTTCCAAATGACAAATCTGTGTTTAACTCTTCTTTCTCTTTTTGCCGATAATAGCTTCATATGTATTGTGACTTCATAAATAAAGGAGAAATAAATTTAGCGCAGCGTTTTTTTCGTTTGCTATTTCAAGCAACTGGCTTAGAAATGTTATAATAAAAGCAATCAGATCATTACGCATTTTTAAAAATGGAAGTGATACCTAACAAATTTCAATGATTTGCTATATAATTCTCAATAGTTCAAAATTTCAGAAGACATACCTCGAGTTTTGAAATCTGCAATTCTTTCATCAAAATAATTTTATCTTAAATCTGCGAGTATTACTAACTTTTTATGTCTGAACTAATTACCCCGAATTAACAAGATGTATAACTATTTTGAATTGAATTACTTGTCTCTTCAAGAGTTAAAAAAAATACGAAATTTGTAACCCTAGTGTTCCCAAAAGTGCGAAGTTAGTAAGCAATTAATCAGTCGGAAAAAAAACTAAGTTAAAAAGGAAATAATTTAAATTTATATACATTCACATCTCAAAACGGATTTCAAATAATTATCATTCGAATGAATTTCATAATAAATATCTATTAATTTATACTAATAACAAAATTCCCCCAAAGTGATTCACATTCAAAGTGATTAATGGGCATAAACGAGCGCATGAAATTCTTTCAATTTTCACTAAAAACAAAATTCACCGAAGTGATTCACATTATCAAAAGTTCCTTATTGCAAATTTATGTCAGAGATAGACCCTGCAGAAATCATCTTTAAAAACTAAAGACGAATGAAGAGAAATTCCCTTCCCCTCCCCCGCCGTATTCCGCAATCGATGGTAGAAGTCCATTTTCATCATTCCGTAATATTGAAGATCACTAATCATAAATTCATTTCTAATGTCCCACTAACACGAGGTGGAAGAAAGAAAAACTGATATCTGGAAATTCATTTCCAGAAGATAAATGGGAGCTCATTTAAAATGCTGCGAAGAAAAGACGATAAAGCCTTTCATCTGCTTAGTCAACTGTCTTCAATAAAGACATTAGAAAAAATTTGATGAATAGCATATAATAGCGGGTAAATTGAGGGATTTATATTTCTCTCCCTTAATGTGTTTAGCTCAAATGAGTTACTTTTCATTTGCATATCTCAATCGTTCGTCTAATGATATTTAGATATAGTAGGGCGAAGTTT
>BMAW01078825.1:51749-161233 GCA_019974015.1 Nephila pilipes | reverse complement strand
TGGCATCTATCTTTTAAAATTATGAGTTGAACTTAAAATTTTTATGCACCATAATGTTTTAACCTTTCTATAGAACTCAAAAATTAAATTTTTTTCAAACAGTTGAATATAAATGCGAATTTTGTGGTTGTCGAATACATATTTGCATTTAAGAACATTACAAAAAAATATTGCATTACTTGGTTCAAATGGGCAAAATTGTAATAATCTGTATATATGTGCATATAGGGAACGGAAAATAATGTTTCTCCAAGTAATGCCTTCTTTTTTTAATAACAACTTTGTACATGAAAAGGGAAAATAAAATTTCTAAAATTATAAAGTTCTACAATTTTTTCAAAGGTATTATACATTCATATTATAAAAAATATTTCATTATTTTTTTAGCATTATCTCATTTATGAGGTGTGAAATATTATCTTTGTTAACGAATATCTTTCTTTATAATAATACCTAAATGAAAAGAGATGTTACAGATCTCGAAAATCATGTACATGACGAATAAAAAACGTTTTGCTAAAAAAATTACTTTTATAATTCTGTAGAAGGATTAAAAAATTACTATTAGTCACACAAACTATCTAAGCTGTAGCGATAATATAAAAAAAAATATGTGTCACAAAGCCAAGGAGACTTAAATTCAGTACTTAACCATTCCTCGCATGTTCTGGTAGCCTTAGTAGAAATAGGCCTGAAAATTCTCTCGCGTCGTGGATGTGAAGGTAACAGAGCGTGAGGAATCACTCACAGCTCATTTATCATCCTCGTCATTAAGCCGCAGCGTCCTTATCAATAAATGTGTGTTTTTTTTTGGAGTAACATTGAATCAGCCTGTCCAAACAAATCGCTTGAGTAGTTTCCGATATAAAATCGTAGTTATATTGGGACTGATACAGGTTCATTAGTTTTAATATCATCATGGGTAATACACTTTTGGGCTATGGGCGGCTTACCGAAATGTAATGAGCCACAGATTAAGAGACGAAGACGATTCTTGATCTTTTATCTTATCTATCTAACTCAAAGCTATTTCAATATGGGTATTTATATTCAAATATTTCAATAGAGTAGAGGGTTCAAGTTCAGATATCACTCAAGACCCATAGTATAGATGAGGCTGATGCCCGTTAATTCTGCTATGTTTCGAAGTATTTACGTTTAGAAGGGTGTAAGAGTTTGGGGAATAAGGTCTTAGCTCAGATGTTAAGTTAGTCATTTGACGAGTTATGTCGCTAATAAACATTGGGTTTTAAGTCCTAAGATATTACGCAATTAATAAATCACTCAACTTGTAATTAAATATTGTAATATTGAAATCTTATAACATAGCTTCCTTCACAGCTATTTTTACACTTTGGGCCCTCAGCCACGGACTATTATTTATGTCGCAATAAAGTATGCTTTAACAATTTCTTTTTGAAATGGGTATTCATAAAATTTTAATGTTTAAAATCGATACACATTGCAATTGGTGTGAAAACTCAGAAATTTGGTTTAGCCGTTTGAGGCTCATCGGTTACAAGGCGTGACTGTAAATTCACAAATGTTCTTAAACATAAAATTTATCGGAACTTTGTCAAACTTTCCTGAAAGAAAATATTTTATTTCTGTCTGACATATAACAGAAGCGCACTCCTGTTGGTTCTGGAGACCGGCTTCCACAGGAATGCCAGTTTATATTAAAATTAAAATTCATTTCATTGGTGTATGGACTCAAATCATTATGTGTTTCGTGCTATTTTGACTTCGAATTTCATTTGGTGAAATTGTTATCCTTTTAAACGGCTGATTTCATGAAATATCCTTAGGGAAACACAGAACCATAAAATGACCGAAATACCGAAAATACGTTACCTTATTTTAATTAACTTTTCCAAATATATATACAAATAATTATAGCTCTAGTTCTATAATTTAGTTATTTACTTAAATTTCCTTTAACAGTGAACTAAGGTATTCCATTGACCTTCAAAACTTCAAAATACTTTTATAAACAGCTTTCCTTTTTTCACGGCTCTCATGTGTTTGAAATACTAAGACCTTTTTTGAAAGCGATATAAAGTTTTAAAATGATTTTCTAGTTGTTTTGCATCATAGGTTTCATATAATTAGGTGCTTAGAATGAAGTTTTTGAAAAAAAAAAATTTAATCCATAAAATAATAACACTGCTGTTTACAACTTCTCTTAAGTCTTAGGTAGATAAAAATTGTTAAACTCTAAATTACACTAGTATAATCCAACCCAAGCACAGAATTAAGAGCTGCACTTCTAAGAAATTGGGAAAAAAATTGCTTTAATGAATTAAAATTAGTAGAAGTTGTAAGATTCTTAGAATATTCAAATGTTTTGAAAATCAATAAAATAATCTCTAACCCTTGGTATATCGCAGTAATCGAGATTAATTGTGATAAAACCAGGGGTTTAGTGAACTGTGAGTTACAATATTAATATAAATTGAGCGAAAAGTTAAAAATGAAACAGATATTGGTCAAGATTGATGATTTTTGCTGTCATAGATCCTTTTCTGGGATTTTTTTTTTATCAGTATCTATGTTTTATTAACAAACTGAGGAATCTTATCCTCATTTATTAACTATCTACGTGTTATAGATTCAAGTAGATTAAGTTCCCTGACCATTTCTACTTGTGTTCCCCTTTTTTCCATTCGTTTCAGAACATTGACTTTTTCCTCGTTCCTATAAGCCTTTCGATTACGCTTACTTTCTCTTTCGACAAAACTTTTACTTATTAAGGGAAGCACTTACATAAGAAAAATCTTGATAATTGTTAAAATTTAACCAATGCAAAAGGAATGAACATTTAAATTATCTCACTGAGAATAATCAAAACTAAAACATTTCATACTATGCTAAATGGAGTATCATTTATACAAAACAGAAAAAAAAAATCTGTTAATGTCTGCTCATAACGGGAAATCGTGTTGTTATCTGAACAAAAGATGAATCTGAATTTCATAAAAAGAAAATTAAAAATTATGACATTGCAATATCTAGGAGTGGTATATCACAGACTATTACTTATCGAGGAAGCCATAGTAAAACCGTGCGTAAATCAGGCTCGCATGTTATTGAAGCATGTGTTAATGGGGCTGGACTGCATTTATTTGCTTGAAAATGAAGTTTTTGTTTCAGAAAATCTATTTCATATGCGTTCAAACATAGTGAATCAAAACGCTTACTCATAAAGATTTAAATAAAAATAGATGCTGATAGGGTAAAGTACCCTCTTACGGGGTCCCTGACCTTTAAACGTACAAGAAATCCATTTTCTGGAAAAAATATATTTTAAGATATAGAATTTTCTTAAAACTTTAAAACAAACATCAGTAAAATAATTTGGTACTCTTCTATTTCACCGGAGTAAATCTCACCAAGCACACTTTATTGGCGACAACACATATTCCGATTGGCGTTGGTTACATAATTTTTGGCAACTTTATCGCTTGTGCCTGCGAAATGGAAAAATACTAATAATTTAATTATTTCTAGAGATACGATTAAAAATGCTCATGGTTACTTCTAATCAACTTCACTGTACGGAAAACTTCAAAACTGAATTTCGAAAAATGGGATTCTTCAACATTTCGCGCAACGTACCTTAAAAACTATTAAAAATAACATCACAAAAATTATACGGCCATACTATCATATTATTTTGCATAACTGGAACTAAGATTACTCTATTTCAAACTTATTTTGGTATTTCTTCAGGAGTAAGTGTATATTAAAACATGCTGTAAATTTTTAATAAGCCATAAAATCGAAAACTGCATTGAATGTAAACAATTTTTAGTTTAATTACACATCTAAGCATTTATTTGCATTACGAAACAAAAATTATACAGGGTTATTCAAAATAAATCATCCAATTTCAAAATGCTGCATTTATAGAGATAAATGCACAAAATGATAAATAATACATGAATGCAATGGAAAAATATGCAAGTTTTCTACAAGTTCTCGAAATAATTTCCTTAAGTTACACGTATAATGACAATTCGACACGTAAATTCCTACGAAATACGTTGTAAAGTATCAGAGGTAGTGACTGTATAGCAACAGAAATCCATTGCTTATGTTCAGGCAGATTTACGGGTAATTGTAGCGCATGAACGCTTCATATTTTACAAACCCCTTAAGGAAAAACATCGCATAGGGCCATGTCGAGTGACTTTGGTGGCCAACCATGCGACATCAAGTAATCAGGTCTAATGTGAGCGATCCAACTGCAAAGTAGTTCCATGAAAGACTTCATAACAGCTTTGGTGAAGTAGTTTTCACATCAGAGGACAATTTATTCTTCACAGTGTAAATTTCCATATTAGTCCTTCGTATTCATGTATTACTTATTATTTTCTGTATCGTTTATTTTTGAATATATGGAATTTTGAAATCGGATGAATCATTTTGAATAATCCTGTATGTCTTAAAGAAAACAATTTTTTTTCAAACAATGCGTGCTAACCAACGTACTATCGAATAATGTGAAAACAAAATGCTATAACAGTACAATATCTAAAAGATAGCTCAAAATTGTTATGAATATTAAAAATTGGTTTATTAAAATAAAATTTAGTGATCATCATCTACTAAAAAAAGGCATCATTTTATTGAACTTTTAAAAAGCTACGAGCACTCGGAGGAAGTTGGGAAAGATTTATTTTGCGTTCGACGGTCGTAAGACCCCTTTCCATCTAATGCGCATTCCATATTCGCTCGTTTGCGTTTCCACTCCTCCCATTGAATGTACATAAGAGGTGAGATGTTGATCAGACATCGCAAATACATCTCTTAAATGGGCCTGCATTAGTCCTCCCGATGAATCTTGAAAGCTACGAATAATGATGCCGCAGCACACACCTCGCAAAATAGGACCACATAAACCGGTCAATGCATTGACCTAGGAAACATAGAACTCCATAGAGGATAGGTGGCGCTTTTGTACACAGAATCAATTGCCTTATCTATCTACGTGCCGCTCCCCCGATGCATTTGCAAGGTCATATATTGGCAGCCTGTCTTTGATGACATAATATCATCTTCTGAATGGAGCAGATCGCAGTCCATTGTTAGGATATGTCGTAATGGAAAGCTTCTGTATTTGTGATTTCCAAGAAATATCGCATTGAAAATGGAACATCTCCAAATCATGTAGGAGTTCCTCTGGTATCGGATACAGAGAACAGTTGCGCTATTTATTAAGTAATTTGGTCTGGATCATAATTTAATATAAATGTTATGGTGATAGTGGCATCCATAACATTTTTGACGAGAAAAAACTAAAGTAATACGTGATAACTTTTTCAAATGTTTCAATTATTTCTTCAAAAAGACAGCGTTAAGTAAAATTGTGATAATCGGGATTAAAAAATATTTTTATTCTATTGTGCTCTAATTTTGTTTTATTTATTATGTTTTTCTATTGTACTCTAAATTATATTTTATATTTTCTACTTTAAACTGCTATGACACCTGCTTTGCTACTAAATTTATGTGCATCAAATGTTTAAAAATGTTCAGTCAAGAATATGATTGTGATTGAGAAGCAACGAGATGACTTTTCTTGACATACCTCGTAAATTTGAACCTCGGTCAAGTGACGAGGACAACACCTGAGTTCAGGCACCTCCCACTGCAGACTTTTATTTTAAGCCAACACGGGAAGAAATGGAATGTCTTACAGATCTAACGTGCATCAGCCTCGATACAAGGCGGATCTAAAGCGACACAAAGGCTCGATCCCGCGACTTGACGAGACGCCTCCTGAGCTCTGGCACGTTCCTCTCCAGACTTCCACACCAGCAAGCGGGAGTCAAACCCGACTACACGGTGGGTCTTTAAGGCTCGAACCCACGACTCGACGAAAATCGCTGGCCATGAGTTCGCAACCATGACCACTAAGCTACCGCGGGTACAGTGTACTCTTAAAAAAATCAGCGTTTTTATGGAACATTCTACGAAAATGTAAAATTAGAAGATAAAAATCATTAATTAAATATATCTTTAATTTCAGTTTTTTCTTTTATTTCACGTACGCTTGAGTATAAGATTTTAAACGACGAGGATGACAATAGAGCATGAAATTCCAGTGATCGGGCAAAAAAAAAAAATTATAGTGCAAAGAATTTCAGAACACAAACAATTATGTGAAATTTCTTAGTAAAATCTTATGAAAAATTATTAATGATTTTTCTATAAATAATCATTTCAAAGTTGTAATATTTATAAAATTTTGGCTTTTCGAGGTACAAACTGAGAGTTACATCTATATTGTCATTTACTGTAGTTTGGCGCCACAAATATATGATGTAAGGAAAAAAAGAGAGTAAAGGCCTACGAAAATGCTCGAGAAAAAATATGATTAAATGTAATCGCATAAGGGACATAGTATTCTCTTGACCGTTCTGTTGCAATTGTATATATTACATGTTACAGCAACAATTTCTTGCTTTTATTGTCACGGTCATACAACAGTGAGAGTCAGGAAATTAATACCGATTGCTAATCGAGGATAGTTTAAAAAGTACCTGTGTAGGAATAGGTATTTTTTGGGAATGGGTCAACCCACTGCTATATTTTCCGCTGATAGTTCTCATATTTTTAAGAAAACACAAATATGATACCCTTCACAAGTCAAAAATATCAACAGCGTAAATTTCCCGGCCGATGGGACCGCCATCACCTTCTTCATTGGAAGAATTCCATTGTTTTGATTGTTGCTTGATTCCTGGTGCATAACGATGAATCCAGGTATCACACTCGATGACAACTCGACACAACATGATAACAACCACAAAAATGATGATGTGGCAGCAAGGAAATTGATTGTGATACAATCCATTTGCTGCCTAATCATAAATATTCCATGAATCAGAGTAAAATTTGTTTTGGCGCTATTAAAGAGGTGTCAATATACGATGACAACTTCTACTTACGTTAAAAAGGCCATCTGCTTTCAAATACAGGTATTATTTGAACCACTGCGTAATCGCTTATAATGCGTCTTTTTGTTATTGTATGGTTTAATCTAAGAATTGTTCTTTATTTTACTTTGTTGAAACTATATCGCATATTATAAAGAATATTAGCTCAAAGATATCAATTGAGTAAATGAATTTAAGAAACTAAAGTGTTACTTTAAATAGTGTTTCGAAAGTGATGTAAAATATTATCATCATTTTCAATTTTACAATTTAAGAATTTAAGATGAATAGAAATATATCAATGTATAAAACAAGCATTTCTTTAGCAAAATAACATTTATTTTAACGATTATTCTATCAGGGAACAACTTTTACTTTTTTTGTACCTGAAGATTAGTCTCATGCCGTTCATATCTATTGATAGAATTACTAAAATGATTTCACATCATTTGAAAATAGTTGTATCTCTCATATTCTGAATAAGACGAAAACGAAATTTAAAGAAATTTTCTGAAGAAAAAAGTTTAATCATGATTTCATACGTAAGAAATTGATATATTACCCATAATGTGTTTCAAAAACATACGAGTACTTTAATCAGTTCTTATTGAAATTCAGAGAATGTAACTAGGGAAATTTGAAAGAAATACATTTTTCCCCGTTTAATGTCTACGAAACTAGAAAAAACTTACTATATATACTTTTAACATACTTACTTCAAATTTAAATTAATTTATTCAAACTGACATATCATTACCCAGTCTTTCTATTATAGGAAAGAGTATGGGATGGATATATTTTCCTTAACATGCTTCACTGACAGACGAATACTTTAATTAGATATTAAAACAGAAAAGGAACAAAAGTTCTATGCAAAGTTTTGCAAATAATAGATTTAGCCACCCAAGATACGCTTCTTTACAATCATTATTAAATTATTTTTTACAATTATTATTAAGTTTTTATAATTAAATATAAGAATTGAAGTAAAAGATGAAAATATCGAGAAATGAACAATAGTGGACTTTTCCTGCATTAAAATCAAAAGAAATGATAAATGTTTAAATTGGATATATTTTTCTAAGTGTAATTAAAATTTAAGCAAACGATAAAAAATTAAAAGGTGATCTGGTACGCCAAAAGTAATCCATCTAAACCAATGTCCCCTTGGATGGCTAATAAGGAGAATTTAATGAGAGAAACTTGGATGAAATGCATTTTTCATGTTTGATGCCTGTGCAAATAAAATAATGATACTTTTTTATTCAATTTAATCCGGCTGACTCACATCTCTACCGCGTCTCTCTGTTCTACAAAGTATCACAGAGTTTGCCATCTTTCCATCCCGAAACAACTCTCACGCGCTATCCGGTCCATAAGTTCATCTGTCAAGGCGAAGTCAAGAGGTCTCCGCGTTCCATTTGTTCGCAGCGTTCCCAAACTGTCTCCGTTTGTGTCGTGGCCAAGATTTAAAACTGCACCTCCTCAGGAGGTACTCGGGTGGCTTAACAACATCTGATCACGCGGCCTCACCTTTGCATCTGGCTTAATGATCCGCAGCGCGCCACGGTGCTTAATGGTGTTTAGAGCGAAAGTGAAGAGTTATGGCGCAGCATTTTAACTCCGTCCGTTTCCTTTTCGTATTTTGTGAGGACTCGGTGCAGAGGCGCCTCCGCTTAATGAATGAACATTTAGGACGACGCTTAAACAATAAACTTTGAAGAGGATGGGCTGGTTATTAATGGGTAATAGTTAAACGATGCTTATTATTAATGAATCTACGCTGTAGGTAGGCTGAATTCACGGATGGAAATTTATGTGGGAGCATTTGTAACTTAAATTTAATTGTAGCTGAACTGTCAAGAAAATGTAGGGATAAATGTTAGGCACAACGATTATAAGTTTTGAAGAGGTAGGGTTTTTAATAGTTTAATACTTTTGCGAGGAGGATAATGAATCAATTGGTGAAATTACTACATAACCGAAGGAATATAATCGATACCAGGACGTAAACAGTTAAGAAGTTTACTATTTGCATTATTTCGTAATTTATACACTTTGTAAAAGAAATTTAGAAATGTGTAGCACTACTTAAATTATTTTACTATAGTTTCGTGAATATTCACGTAGATTTCCAGAAATAAAAGAATTTCTGTATTGCACAAAATAGATGTAACTCATTCAATTTGAAGTAGCACGAATGTTATTTTACTCTAGTATTAATTTTGAAGAAGTAATTGGTCCTGCCTCACATAATACGCGTTGTTTTGCTTATGACAAATATTTTTCTTCTTATTGTATGAGTGTTTGATAGTGGACTTTGGCCTTTCACTCCTTAATTCCCCATCCAAGGACTGTGGAAAAGTTGCTTCGTCTGTTAATTGCCCAGAAAATTAGATTTAAAACTACTTATGTATAAATGAAGTTCGAGAAGCAATTCCCTGATTGGTAACTACTTTGAACCAATTACATATAACTTTAATGTTTTCTATTATTTCATCCATCTTTGCCCTTCTCACTCATAATTTATTCTCGATGCACATATAGATTTCGGTGAAGTTGCTAACCATGCCATCTGTCATGACGAGTAAAGAACGATAACGAAATGAAAATGCCATTTAAATAGAATCTAAAAGTTTTCTGAATTAACTGCTAAATATTCAAGATTTGAAAATTAAATTTTAAGATACAGACTTCAAACTAAATATTTTTTTTATTTATTTATTTGATCAATTGATTAACTTATTTTTGAAAATTTTTCAATTTCAAAGAAAAGCCAAAAAATAATTATGTACTTACAGAAACAAGTGGCCGAGGAAATAAATGAAAACTGTAACCAAAAACAGATATCTTATCTGATTTCAGCTATAATGAAAAGATGATCGTATATAACATTCCGATTTATTGTATAAACTCAATATTCTAACATATTTTTTAATATATCCTCCTGTTGATCTCTGAGAAGAAATGATATACAAAACCAGAGAGAGATAGAGAAGATGCATTTCGTTCCAATTTTCAATGAGGCATTTTACTTCAAAAAAAAAACTTGTTCTCCCTCTGTAAGAAATAGACTCAAAGGTAGAATAAAAAAATGGTTCTAATCGTTGGAATAAAAATAGGAGCGAGCCACACACAGTTACTATTGGAAAATGGTTCATATGTTATTTGTTAAAAATAAATCATTTATTATGTATCATAAGAAAATTAGATAAAATATTTCAAGCAAAGTTAATGATTTGATGAAATACCTTCAGAAAAATTCGTAATATACCTGCTCAATTAATTATTATTCATTGGTATTGAACTAAATTTTAAAGCGGAAGGTTACATTTGACTGAGCAATACACTATCTAATTTTCACATTCAAATTATGCAATGAATTCTAATACCAAGTTTATTTAACATATAGTCATTTCCACTGTTACCTCGTTATATTTGAACAGTTATGTTTCAATTAGAGAAACTAATGTGTTCCGAAACTCGATTCGTATGCCGAAATGTTCGTGAACCGAAGTAATTTTTCCAAAGCGTGGAGTATTTCGACACCACACGATTGAAAAATTTCCCTTCTTTTGAGAACAAATGATTAGGCAGAAATAGATAGATTCGTTACTAACTACCTCGAAATTTAAATTCTATATATACCACTTGAAATCGAAGCATTTTGAAATTTTTTCAGTTTTGTATAGCCGTTTAAGGTATATTTGATTTCCCGTGTGAGCTATTCTCTCGTGATAGTTTTTCTCAGTGTGAAACCATGGAGTTTTCAAATCTTTCTAACCAAATTTCTCCTCCTTTGTTGTATGAGGAAGAAATGAATAAGACTTCAAAAACGCTGTTACAGAACTTTTTGTCTAATGAAGAGACTTCGAAGTTAGCAAAGAGACTCTGAGTCAACGAAGAAACTCGACTTTTCAGAAAATAAATCTTGTGACTAGATTAGATTTTTTATGAAGAAAGACTAAGTAAACAAGAAAGATCCCGCCATTTGAATTCAGAGATGTTAAGCATCCTATGATGTTATGAAAAGGCAGAGAAACACAAGCATGTTCAAACAAATAAAAACAATCAAATGTCCTTGTGATCCACGTAGGATATAATCATATAGTTTAATGAAAGTAGTTGTACCCAATAATGTAAATGTAGCATATAATCACGCTAAAATTTAAAAAGATAAATTGTCTACATAGAATTCAATTATATCCTATATAGACATTCGAAAAGAATTTACTTTTAATTCATTTGTTATTATTTTTTTATTTTATAACTAAATTATCATAAAACATAACTTTACACAAAAAAGTTTATAATTATCATTACTGGTATGATTCTTTTTAAAAATCGTAATAATATATTTTGTAATTATGTCATATAATATATTCACGCATGTCAGCAGATCTCGTATTACAATTCATAGTGTGCGTCTTTCCAGGTCAATGAAAATAGAGTTAATTCGTTCAGGAACCGGAACCAAATAATTAAGACTGTGTTTTTATGGGTTCAGTTAAAAAGAAATTTATTTATATATTTGTAGAAATAAGTAAACCAGACAATACAATGAAGAACTAACGGAAAATAAACACATGAAAATTATTTCATAATTAATTTTAGCTTCATAGCGGGTAATTACTGGTACAAGTGATTTATTGCTGAAAAGAGGAAGACAATACGTAGTACTAATTGAAAAAAAGAGTCTGCTTCCATAATAACACTGGCAATTCTGATTTGTTTTTCTCTTAATCTATTTTCTAATTATTTGGCTGATTTTGGCAGAAGAAACACATTCACGTGATGTGAGTTTTCAGATTTTTGATGAATATTTAAAAATTATAACATGGGCTATTCCCTAAACTTTCTTCATTTGTCATCTAAGGTTTATTTATGACTTGATACGTAAGTTTCCAGATATTTCCCAAATAAATTAAACGTGGTTAAGGAAATGAAATAAACTTTAGAAGTGGAGTGAATAGATGTAATCAAATCGTATAGACTCGACAGAGAACTGATTTGAAGGAAATAAAGATTACAATAGTAGAAAGATTACTGATGTGAAGAGCGTGGGAGTTTTATCGCGTGTCCACGTAATTTGTTGAAATTAGATCCCAACGCTGTGTGGTTGTTTGACTATTAGGAAGTTTTATTCACATCATGTTCTGGTGAGCATATTTTTTTTGACAATGTTATAGAAGTTGTTAGTAATACCAATTTTCTGAGACTTTAAATTGGTTGAGAGTATTCTTCTTATTAGATAATTAATAAACTCTATTTATAAAAATAATCGAAATATTGTAATTATACTAACTGTGCTTGAATTTAAGTTAAAATTTATATTTGTGATATGAGTGATATTTTAGATGACAAACGAGTCGGGTTCTAGGATGACGTCATAAAATACTTGCAAAAATCACAAAGATATATAATTGGTCAGATACATAATTTTCTTTCACACTTCAGATGTGTTTATACCTTTCGGTTAAAAGCTGTAATCTAGATTTCAGAAGAAAAGTAAGAAACGGAAAATAGGAACATTGCGTTTGAAAATTCGTTGTGGCATGTCAATGGGAGACCTAAACTGTGCTGGAGAAAGCCCATTTGAAATCTCCATGTTGACTGTGAACAGAAGCGGATTGAGTGAACTGATGCAATATTTCGTCGGAAATGGATTTATTCAGTATCGTTCGTGAACGGAAGTGTATGACTATTTCAATAAAGCTACTTCAAACTGTGTTCTTGAGTAATTTTCATTGTGTAAAGAAATAAAAGGTGGTACGGTGTTAAAGAGTAATGCATTCGAAGAAATGGAGAAGCTATTGATAAGATAGTAGTAAATAATATTTGATACAAAAGAAAACTAATCAATGAAATAATTACTTATGGGAAAAGGACTATGATAAGCAGATAATTTTAGATTAACAGAAAACTGGTTATTGTTTCTACTAGAAAACTGTTGAGAGGTGACAGGGAAAAAAGTATTTTAGACAAGTTATGAGTGACACTTAAAAAATAAGTTTATTAAAAGATAAAAGTACTTTCATGATGGACAACCTTCAAAACGATGTTGTTTATTATAATTAAATCAATGCAAAATATACGTGAACATAGTATTTATGCATAAAGCATGTTTTCTTTCTCTACTCTTCAACGTTATAAAGGATTTAGAGAAAAAAAACTTTTTTTTTCTCCATAATCCACGCATAATTTTTCTCGTTTTTGAGCTGATGAATATTCATACATAAGCTTATTTTGACATGCCCTGAAGTAACATTTTATGTGAAAAACTTATTTTAATGTTTTTGGCATACTCCCAGCTGGGAACAATGACTTAGCACACGTGGGCTTTGTTCATACTCAGACAATTTCTGAACTCACGAACAATTGATAAAAAAAACTAATTTTTAACATAAATGCGAGAGTTATTTCTTTTCTTTCGTAACTTTGTTGCCTAAAATAGAAATCTAATAATATCATTCTATTTATTCAACAAAAACATTCTGCGTTTTAGGATTTTTTTTTCTTTTGATATTTTTTGTCACGACACATAGATTGATGAAATTTTCTATTCTCATTCAAATTTCAAACAGTGTTTCTATATCCTTATATTTCATTTTCTTTTCGAAAATCTTATCATTTTTTCGACACGTAGATTATTTCAATTTTCTCCTTTTGAAAGATAAAAATAGCACTTCGTCTTTCAACGACCTAACTTAGATGGATCTGCTAGATATTAAGGGCGTTCAATACACGCAAAATGATAAAAAAGTCGATTTCTTAAAATTTTTATTCAGTAATATTCTTTGAATTACTATCTTCTTATTGATGTAATACTTTTTATGCAAGAGAAATAAAAGTCTGAGGCAGTGTAATTGAAAAATGTAAATAAACAAATTTTGGGGATTGATTTCGACTCTTTATTTGAGAAGTCAGTATTTTTACACTATTTTTTCATTGGTAACTTTTCCAAAACTAATTCTCTTTTCTTTTTGATAATGAAGATTTTTCTGTTTTTTTCAGTGGCTGCAACTTTAATTGCAAAGTACTCGGTGATATCTCGTATTTTGCTTGTAGTGTGTTAATAAAACTAATTACCTTAACATTTTATATTAATAATTTTGTGTAATTTATGTTCTTATTCACCATATAATTTTATAGAAGCACAAAATATGGATGTTACGTTTTATTTTTATTACAATACATTTTTTCTCAGCTTTTCAAGAGCAATTGATATACATTCTTAAAAAAAATAAATTATTATAATTACAGACTGATTTATCTTAAAATAAAATTATTGCTAGGAAACATAAGCAGCAAGTCTTTTAAAAGGCTATTTTAAGTTAATTGAGGAACATAATAAATATTTTTCACAATAGTAAATTTTATATTACGGCTTTTATCAGTTTTTGTCTATTAAAACATTAATATTATTAAAATGCTACTCCCTCCACAAAAATAATTACTTATCAATTTTTTTCTATGAGTTACATATAACACATGTATATAAATTAAGGATTCATTTTTCAATAAAAAGTTTCTTTTTTCAAAAGAAAATTAAAATGTAAGGGATATCGGAGTTTTTTCTGATATTTGCATATTTTTTTTGAACAATTTTTAAAACGTACCATGTTTCTTTGTAAAATAAATCCAATTTTTTTAAAAGATATTCTTTAGAAAATATTATACAAAAAAAACTTAATAATAAAATGTAAGTAATTACAGGAAGAATAGAACTTTGAAATTTTCTTAACAGTGTATCCAAATTCTAGTATGTAAACATTTTCTCTCCTAAAAATCTATAAGGTAAGCTAAAACGCAATTTTTAAAAATTAAATAGAAAAAAAATTGTTCGAGGGGTATCGGGCACCCTCAGAGGGATTTTATCACGTATATAGTTATATATGATATGATTATTCCATTCCAAATTATGAAGCAGCATAAATTACATTATTTCTATTTTCCTATAACTTACCTTCCTGTCACTTTGTTTATTTTGAACTGTTTGGTTCTTTAACAGCAGTTTTGAATTTTGGGGATTTTAGGATTTTAAATTATAGATTGCTTAACCATTTAAGTTACTTTTTATTTGATTCTTAGTGATTTCTTTAATTAATAACTTTTTTCTCTGAATTGTTTTTATTTAGTTTTGGATATTCATAGAATGTTTTATGTTTGCGAAATTTATAACTGGTGTTTCGAATATATATATACAAACCACAAGATTTTCGATGGATTATTCTAGGTTTTCTTTTCACTAACGTTAAGTACAGTTTGTAATTGGAATTCAGTAAAATTACAAATCCTTGGGAACCAAACGAAATGTGATCAGGTAAATTGAAAGAAATTCAGAAATATAATGAATTTAACTTAGAGATAGCGATATATAAGTGAAATAGAATTTAAAGGAAATAAACTAACTATATATATTTTATCTTGTTATTTATTAATATGCTATAAGAGATTTTCGTAATATCTATCATCAAAATTGCAAGGATCGTTCATAAGAAAGTCCAAGAGATGGCGCTCGTAGCGTCGGATATAGTTTGTTATTACGAAGTATCATGACTCACTAGATAGCTGTTTAAGTCTCAGTTATTTCCATTTAATGGTTTCATTGTTATTGTTGATAGAAGCAAGAAATTTGTGTTGATTTAGAAATGGATAAAAGCGAATTTCGAGTGGTAATTAAACACTTATATTTAAAAGACTTAACACCAAAAGAGATCACAACTGAGTTGAATGAAGTTCATGGCATATCTTCTCCTGTGTTTGCAACTGATCATGTTTGGATAAATAAGTTTAAACGTCGTTATACATCCATAAATGATGAAAGTCGTTCAGGACGCCCAATGGAAGTGAATACTCTCGACATGATTGAATAAATCCACGATATGGTTTTCAGTGATCGTCGAGCCAAAGTGCTCGAAATAATTGAGATCACTGACATTTCGCAAGGTCTAGAGTTTTCAATTTTGCACGACAAATTAGGCGTGAAAAAAATCTCGGGAAGAGTGATTAGGTCTCAATGGAAAATAAAAGCAATCGTGTGGTCGACTATGAGGCTATTTTGACGCTTTTTTCGTCGTAATTTTTTTCTTCGATACATAACTGTACTACTCTCTAGAGACAAAGGAACAGTCTGGGTTTGAAGGCTAATGGGTTCCGTAGAAGGCGAAGACGGGGAAATCGGTCGGCAAGGAGATGATCACGTTTTTTGGGGGGATACACGCGAAATTATCTACGCTTATTAATTTAGAAAAAGAAAAATAATAACTTAAGAGTATTATGTGTCGTTATTGCACCGGTTTAACGAAGAAATCAAGAAGAAACCTCCTCATTTGAAAAAGAAAAATATCCTCTTTCATTAAGACAATTCACGGGTGCACACCTGCGCAATTTCGTTGGCTGAAGTCATGGAAATAAATTTCAAATTATAACATTGGATTTGGCCCCCAGTCACTTTTCTCTTACTTCCAAACTTAAATAAATGGCTCATTGGACAACGGTTCACATCGAACGAAGAGGTCATTCCCCTAACAGATGCCTATTCTGAGAACCTGCCGAAATCTTACTTTTTTAGAGGGCTTTATAAAGTTGGAGAAACGCTCGGAAAAGTGCATAGAGCTATAAGGAGATAATGTTCAAAAATAAATAAAAAAAATCTATTTAAAAGAATTTGTTTTCTGTCTTTTTCTCTCTGTCTGAGATCTTACTGAACGACTCGAGTATTTTGTAAAAAAATGGTAAGATACATTTTTTTTGATTAATAGAAGATTTTACTAAACAGATTTTTTTCTAGAAAATCGTATTCGTTTTATATTGAACGTTCTACATGTAATTTGTAATCTTACGTTTTACTCATATTTTATTTCGAACAAGACAAAAATATGATTCATTTTTAGAAGGAATACAGTTGAAAATTGCATAACTAAATTTTTTAGATTGCTTCTGGACAATTTCATTCTATAAGATGCCAGAACTTTGATCTTCATTCTGTTAAAAAATGATGACTTGATTAGAGTAAATATCTGGACGTGAAGTCTCTCTTGACCTCTATAGCCTAGTGATCAGGGTCGTGAAATGGCTGTCGGGATTGTTTCGTCGAGTTATGGGTTTATGTAGTGAATATTAATCCAGAGATTGAAGAAGAAAGGGAGAACGGAGTCTTTCTATAATCTTTATTGTACTTTCTACGTCCAAACTACGTACACAAATTACTAGTAAATCACTTACAACTATAATTGGCTTCAAAAAAAGTTCATACAATCATTGTCTCGCCTCAGGGTTCAGGAGAACAAATTACATTGGAGACGAGAAAAATCCGCCTTTCGCTGTCAAAAATTAAAATGTCATTTGAATATCTTTCCCATGATCCCATGCGCTCCCATACTTTAGACGAGACGCGCCGTCTGCTTTATTTCCGCGGTATTCAAATAAATTATTTCCAACAGTTAAAGCTGTGTTGCCACCAAAGAATCGCTGCAGTGGAGAAGATGTACGTTAAATATATCGAAGTCCCTAGCCGGTTGGCATAAAGTGGAAAGAGGGTGGTACCAGGTCAGGTATAAACCTCGTCACTTGACCGAGGTTCAAAGGAACGAGACTCCTCGCCAATAGTTCTTGTGACGCTTCTAAGTGCGACGTTAATAACACCAATCATTCATGAATTCTTGTTTAAACAAAACTTGAGACTAATTATTTTTATAATAAAACGCTCGAGATATTTCAGGAAACCTATAGTTCTTGCGAAACATTTCTTTCACCATACCGGTACAGAGCAATGCCATATCAAATTGTTATGGCTTTAAAAAATATTTTTAAAAACGCATTCTCTGCATTGAAGAATTTAATTTATATTAAAAATGGAAATATGTGGCATACTATGTGAGCCTTATCAAAAGTAAACCTACTTTGCTTCGACTTGAATGTTATTAATAATTTTTTTTCACCTTGGGGCAAAGAAAAGGGTGAATATTCTTACTCGGATTGCGCTCAAAATGGCGAAGTAGAAAACTCTGGAATCGATGACTAAAGAAATGAGGGAGGGGGCGCCACCATTGTTGTAGCCCCTGGAGAGAGATATCTGACAGAAGAATGTCGCGTCGGAAAGTGAAAGGCGACAAGGAAAAAAAAATAAGTCTATTTCTTTTTCTTTCTTTCTGTTCTGAAAGGAGCCCCCTGGACACAAGTGGTGGAGGAGGGAGGGTGGCAGAAATCCGGGAACTTTTGTTCAGAGTTGCTGGGGCCCAAAACAAGGTTCCTGAGGCAACGAAGAATTCAGTGGCGAATAAAATTCCACATCTTATTGGAGGTTTCAATATGCCAAGAATGTCCAGAATTCGAATTCACCAGATATTGTTTTCGGATTTGGAAATGTATTCTTTTCCTTCACCTCTGTTTGGCAGTCTCAGTTCTATTTCCGTTCGATAAATTTATCTCGAATATCACTTTCTTCTTTTCATACTTTTTTCAACGTCAGTGTGTTCTCGCCTTTCGGAAATATTAAGTCTCGAAACAGTGATTCATCGAAGAGGAATTTTTGCTAATATATATATATATATATATATGTGTGTGTGTGTGTGTGTGTGTATTACATTAATTTTCGGCTAATCATTTCCCGTTAAAAAATTGACTAGCGCTAAATTCGTGGTCTGGGAAATGGAATGTAACAACTCTTCTTGTTACTCTCCTAATATTTCTTAATTTTTTTAAGTTACTTAATTTTATCGTCAGGAATGTAGCCTATATTATTATATAATTTTTTAAGTAAATACTTAACTCACAAGATAATATTTTCATTGAATTATTCTAAGTAAAATGAATAGATCGCATTAAATTTCTCATTTTTTTTCTATCTTTATAAAACATTGTGGAGAAGCTATTATGTTACATTCGGGATAATACGATATATATATATATATATATATATATATATATATATATATAATCCAAAACCTTAAAATTTTTGTAGTAAATTTATAAAAAAAAACAGTAATAAATTTTATCTGTTTAGATGCGAGCAACACCTGGATGAAAAAATAAGGAACCCCTTATACATTTACCCAATATATAATTCTGCACATGATGAAAAATTTTATCATCTTAAATTCACAAAATCATTCGTGCTTTAGCCATGAACATTTCGTATTAAGAATTTTGATTACTTTACATGTAAATTCGAAAGTTTGTCTGTTTGTCCGTTATGCAAATCCATACAGCTGATCGTAATCTATCCAAAATGTTTTGGGGAGCTTCTCTGATATTTCAAAAATGCTGTAATCATATTCCAATTTAAAAAAAAATTCAACTATAGTTTTAGGGATTTTATTTCAAAAATACCCTTTTCACCTTTTTTTTTCGCTTACAATAGATGGCAGCAACACCGGGTTATTAAATTTTTTTTATAATTTATGTTTGTGAAATAAAATTAATTTTATCTTTTAATAAATTTCTTCCATGTTTTTAGGAATTTTTTAAATGATGCTAAAGTGATATTTCGTACACTTTGAGGGTAGCTTTCGAATATTACAGTGAATTGGCGAATTTTCGAAAGTTGTGCTGTTAAGTGTCAATTTAGCTTCTTAAATTTTTTTTAATATTGTTTCTTCCAGAATTGGATCGATAAATATGAAACAATATTCATACGGTACACGGAATAAACATTTCCTCCACTTTTAAAAAAGAATGGAGCAATTACAAAATCTTTTAATTCCAAAAATCTTTTAAAGTTCACTAAAAATTAATCAAAAATAATTAAAAAGCTGGTTCTCTTTTAAAAAGTACGTGCTTCTAGCTGGATCGTTATATTTTTTCAATTCCTCCTTGTGAAGAACGAGTATGCCAAGACATTACAAAATAATAAGAGAAATGAGAGTATATTTTTTACTTGTAAAAATACTTGTTGCCATTTTGATGACCGAAAACATGTTATTTTTTTTTTAATTTCCCTAGTTAATTTCTCAATTGTTTTTGAAATAACTCAGCATTTTTGTTAAAATCGAAACTAAAAGAAATTCAAGAGACAAATTTCCCCAATCAATGAATGTTAATTCATTAAGAACTAAATCTTAGATTTAGGAGAAAATGTATTTAATGGTGCTTTTGTCTACCATTGGATTAAAACGAGGGAGCTCGTAAAGTTTTAATTATCGTACGATGAACCAATCGAGATATAGCATTGTGCCACGATCGTCTACATCGAAGCCGGAACAGAGGTAAAAAAAGGGTTATTCTATTCACCGATAAGTCTAGCTTCAATCCAATCATTTATTCTCTGTGGACCTCTATCTAGAAAGAACTAGTACTCGCTGTATATTTTGCAATTTTCATGAAAGAGACCGGTAGTCCACAGGAGGTTTGTTCTTTCGACAGCATTATGTTGGAAGAGGAAATAATTGGAAAGATTAATTGCCGATTATTGACAATGAAAACTTCAAAAAACACACGAGAGGGTATCCTAATGTCTAAAAATAATTACTAAGAAACAACCGAGATACTTGGATAAAATTTATTCTGTCTTATATACATAACGCTGTAAAGTACAACTATTAATTTGATTTGTTTACTTTCAGGAAGTCGTAATTTGATGTAACTATCAGTATAGATAAGATAAGAATTGAATCTAATGAGTTCTTCAATGACAGCCTTCAAAAGGTAAAGAAACCCTAAAAGAAATATATAATTCCCTGGATGGTGACTATTTAAGGGTAGTCTTAAAAATAAATAAAAATTCAGTTCCTCCCTCCATCAGTTTTAGCAATAATTAAAATTTACGATACCCTAAAATAATAATCAAAACTGTTCGATATTGTGGGCTTCTTCAATCTACGGCTTTCTGAAACCGAACCAATTAAAATTAAAAGTTGTAATGTACAAAATTATGTTCAGAAAGATTAATTAATATGCATATTAAATTTTATCGATGTATTTGCATTATTTCTTAGTAAATAATCCAAATAAAAAAAAACAATTAAAATTTTGTGATTGTGAAGCGTGCATTACGTCATCTACGAAAAAATAATAAATGATGAAATTGTAAATAAACTCATGTCATGTCGTCAAAAAAGGCATCTTTAAAAACTTTTGCTGGATGATATCGTTCTTCATGGCCAAAAAAATTGTGATGCTAATTAATTAAATAAATTTACCTGTTTGATTAACTACAGAAAAAATACTTTTTATAAAAGAATTTTTTCCCAGAATTAATTAGAAAATTTCTTAAATAACATGTATTTTGAATTTCATTCGCACTCGTTCAGAAAATATTCAGAAAAGAAAGGCTAGGGACCATATATCGGAATAATTTAAACAAATAACTATCAGAAAAACTAAAAATTTATTCTGAAATATCATTTAAAATTTTTAATTTAAGTTTTTTAGTTTAATTTTACTTTACATTATTTAAATTATTATACTTTTTGTACAATAATAAGTATTTTTTGAATATTAATGTTAGTTCGAACAAAAAAACATTTTTTTTCTATTTCGAAAGCCATTTCATGGATGGATTAATATTTAAAATTGTAAACAAGTAGCTTCTTTATTTTTTATAATGAGGAATCGTACCTTTCTTCAATATATTCCAAACTATTTGAGACAAGATAGAAGAATTCGAAATAACGGCTAGGGTGGTTCAAAAAGTACTTGTATATGAAAACAGAAGATATCACTAAGGTGAACTGATATTACCATTGAGTGCTGCCATCTGTTGAACGGAGCCGAAACAAAATTGACTTTGATTGATATGTTAGTTTCGATTTGGTAGCCATTTGCTACCTAATCACAATCCGACTGCTGCCGCGTCGAGTTGTTGACGTCATTCTGCACCACCGATGATAAAAAGATTCATCGTTACAACCACAAATCAAGTAACAGTCAAATCAATGGGTTGCTTGCAATGAATCTGCTTCCAAAAACGTCGAAGATGGTCTCATCAGCCGGAGAAGTTACGACAAATAACTTTTGAGATGCGAAAAGGCATCATGGTCTCGAATACGAATAACTGAGACAGCTGTCGAATGAGTCATGATGCTGACTGAAAACGAAACCATTTTCGATTCTATGAGCGCCATCTGTTGCATTTTCTAAGGATTTGTAGAATCACTCTCGTAAGAATGGACCCTTTTCCATTCTTACGAGATATATATAAGTATATATATATATATATACTTATTCAGTAGGAGGAGTTATGTAAAATCTTTTAGGACTATGTAGGAAGAGGTCAAAAATAGTTATGAAAAACATTTTACATTATATACATAGGTATCTGAGACCTTAATACTGGAGAACCTATTCTTAGAAATAATGTAACTCAAAATCATTCAATATCATTTTACAAAAATTTAAATTTATAGTAACTTAAAGTTAGATAATGAAAACACTTAATAAGAGAAATAGTTTCCTACTTTAATTAAGATAATTAATTAAATAATTGATATCTTTCTTTAGTTCTTTTTGATGTATTAACAGCTACACCAATTTCATCACGTTGAAATGAAAATAGCGAAAATTTTGAAAAAAGTCCCTTTTCCTTGACGGTTGTACAAATAGTAATGTGCATCACTATCGAACAAATAAATTTCATTCTCTTATTTATTTGTTTGGCTATATTATATTTATACTAACACGGTACCGTTATACTTAATTTAATCTGCGTCAATGATAATAAAAACGAATTTGAAAATAAAATCAATCCCTACAAAATATATTTTTTTATGTTAGCGAAATTTTTAAACCAGAAAAAACCAGAATAAAGATGAGTTAAGCTAAATAAAATTGTTGTGACCTCAAAACGGGAAGCTATTCTTAGAATCCGTATAAATAATAGGTCATATCGAGGGGGAGTATGTATATCTTTATCAATGTAAAGATAATAAAATAAAGATAATATATATATGACGCATAGCGGTGTTTCCCCAACCCTGAATAAAATATCGGGAAAACGAAGAACAAAATTAAAAAAGAATACAGAACAGTTTTTTTTTTACCATTTCAATACACTACAGATATAATTGATTCCTATTTCTTTTAATAATGAGACGAAGAACGTATTTTCTTGCTGCACAGTATTTTCATCTTTGTTTGCCTAACTAACAATCACAAGAATTTTCTCGTGTTCTTCTTTAAAGCGATATGACACAACTTTTGTGAGCCCCGTCTATTTACTTTCCCTCTTTATCATCGACTCATTTGAATGTGAAAGCATGTTATTGGAAAATCGAGTGGCTACTTCGAGAAGCTCTCACGCATCCGCTGCGTGAGTTCGTATCGAAGAATCGATGGTCGTGGGGTTTGGCTTTCATCGAAAATTTGGACTGCCGCTCTCGTTCGCTACTTTGCTTTTTTTTCTCCAGGATTCTTCCCTTCTCCGGGATCGTGTTCTGACATGTTATTCTGCAAAACCGACCAACGAAATGTCATTCGGAAAGCAAATACCATTTTTTATCTCTCTATCTCGAAACACGCACATAACCTAACAGAATAGAGTAAGCAGCAATGTATCATCAAACATTAGTTCTTGTGAACTATTTTACGTTTATTGAATGGCTCTATGAGGATGCAAACTTATATATCTCCCATAATTAAATTTCTTAGCATATAGGCAGTAATTTCGGACTAAACGTAAACACTCCCTCAGGTTTAATTTTCTCATGCTATGTTTCATATTGCTTATGGAGAAAAAAAATTGGAATGGCTAATGTAAATTAAACTACAAAAAAAAAGAAAAAAAGAAAGAAAACTGTAAAATGACTCAGAAAATCACTTCTCAAAAATAGTATTTTACAAAATTATATTGAAACACAGCGTAGCTGCGAGGGGATGATTTGCTTATACATCAAAATACACTGGAATAATTTGTCGGCAATACCTGAAAGATTTTCGGTGGAAATACCCACAATTTCAAGAACACTAATTGGTAATAAGAAAATGACAAATTTGGGCTAATGTAGAATTTGGAACTATGACTGCAATTGTAGTAGACGTGAAGCTCGTAAAATTGGCCAGGAAAAAAAATATGCACTCGGAGCACGACTTTGTCAGGATCCGAAGAATTTTAGCTTTCATTATTGAAGAGTTGAACCAACAAAACTCAGAATTTTCTAAAAATATAAAATGATCTCTGGTTCAAAGTGATGCAATGTTTGTTTAAATGGATTAGTGCAATATTTAAGTTTTGAGATAAAGTGTGATGCTGCTGCAGTTATTGTTGATTTTTCTCGTTTACCAAATAAGTCCTCCGATTCAATGAGCTGAAATAATGAAGGTAAAGCTTTTATGCGAAGAAGACGAATCACTGTTCAATTCAGAAGGAGAGAGAGCACAGAAACTTTGGTGGAGAAATCTTTAACAATGGACGAAATATTAGAAAAAGCGATTCACAAAATACAAATATCTTACGCTGTTCAACCAGGAAAAGCTCTATCTTGAGCAAGAAACATAAGCAAGAATTGCAGTTAATTAACTCAATAATAAATCGATCATTTAATTTCATAAAATAGGGTGAAGCTTTGAAAATAATTTCTGAAACATCAGCTGAAGCTGAGAGGCTATTTTCTGCTGACGGGCTAGTCATAAAAAAGTGAAGAACTAGGTTGAGTGATAAAAGTTTAGATAGTTTATGCTTTCTAAAATCATCATTTAAAAATAAATAATTAATCTATTTTATTTATATTTGAAGTATAAATTTGGATACACTCACACACGCGCGCGCACACACACACACACACACACACACACACACACACACACATATATGTGTGTGTGTGTGTGTATGTGTGTGTATGATATGTATCTATATATTTATGTATGTGTGTATATTAGCTGGGTTATTCTAGAAGCCTAACAATCCCCATCAACAAAATATAAATGGTTATAATACCAAATAAAAATGGTTATAATACCAAAAAATATAAATAGGAAAAAAATTGAAAATTTAAATCAAAAGATTAAAGTTTTAAAAAATGCACGAAAAATTTAAAAAAATTAAGAAACAGATAGCAAAAATCAAAAAAATAACAACAAGAAAAACAAAAAAGAAAAGATTGAAAAGAAAAACGTCAATAAATCTTTAAGAAAACCCTATAGCAAAAACTAAAATTTTGAATTTTTTAATTCAAAAACTAAAACGAAAAAACTTATGTATATATATTTCCAAGAATAACTTTTATGTTCCCGAGATTTCTGGCTAATTAAAATTGGTGGAGGTGGAATCAGAAACACGAGACACTACTCCTCCTCATTCGAAGATGAGTCTCATCTTCTCAATCTTTAGAGCATATGCATTGTTTAATAAAGATTTTTCTTAACCGGTGGATCTTCATTTAATTTAAATTCATATTCATCTCATAGATTTGAGCTAACCCTTACAATTTCATCTTGTAATGCTAAATTTAATCAAACTAAAGTCTGAAAGTAAAGCCAAATACTAATTATTCATTAAAGTTAAAACTGAGAGGGATATCTATGTTTCACAAATAGCAGCGAGATTCTTGATCTTAATTTAATGAATAGTGGTCCATTTTTCATAAATAGGTTTTCAGAAAGAACTTTTTTCTCATTAATTATATATATCCTGATCCCGTTAACACGCGGTAGTTGGGGATCAAGACTACTAAACAGGTTAAGTGAATCGAGAGTTATAGCAATAATATAAACCTAGCGGTAATATGTTTCTACATCGATATGATTTGCATTTGAGTTTATTAGTGTGAGAATTTAAATTTCTGATTCTGATAAATTTTTTCAACCAGTAAGTCATATCCGATTTAAAAAAAAATATTTAATAAAATAACTGTTAAAATATTTGAAGGAACCCGAGTTTATACAGTTTTATCAATCAGTCCTTAAAGAATTTCTGGTTTTTCTTACTGAATTTTGTTTTCTTCTTATTCTCGAACAGGACAGATATTATTTGCTGTAATTTAATCCAAAATCCCTTTTATTCAAAATGATTTAATAATAGTTAAGTTGCCTCAAGGACCTTAGAATGCGTTATTGGAGTCTATTTTAGTGCATTTTCTTTAATAATTAAAGTAGGTGAACGTACGTCTAATATCACTGACTAGAGATTTTTAAAATTATCTTCCGAAAAAACACTAATCCGAATAGGAACATTCGACATTCTTTGAAATGGGGATTCATACGTAAAAATTAGAAAGAGGGGGAAATATATTAATGTTTGATCTTAACAGGAACCTGTGACGTCATCTATCAAAAATTAAAATTTCATAGAAAAAATAAGAATTACTATACCGCACTGTCTACGACTGATACCAAAAGGGATCGCTTAACAAAGAACCATTACAAAACCCACTTTTGAAGCAGATTCCCATGTTTCTGAATCGCGGGTAAAAAGTAACTGACTGTATATCCCCCAAATTGTATGAACTGATTCAAAGGAGGTACCACGTCATTAAACTTAGGTTATCGGCCAAAGAAAAGATTATGAATACAAAACTATTTATGAATACAGTTGATTGGAATAAGCATCAACCACAACAATTCATATTGTTTAAAATAAAATTTCATAGTCCGTTACTCATTTCAAAAATAATATTCGATACTCATTCAACTTTCTCTAATCGATTATTATATTTATTTCATTAAGATAAGTGAGGCTTCCTCGCAACAAAAAGTGAGTTTATTTTAGGCCAACTTTAAGTAATTTTCACATCTTTGAATTAAAAATAATGGAAGTTACGCATTTTAATAATGAGATATCTGTATACATAAATATGTAGACAAACTGTCTTATTTCCTACTTTTTAACTTTCTTTCTCATTTGAAAGTACTTTCTCTTATTAATGCGCTTCAGATTGAACGTTTCCCCAACCAAATTGTCCTAACCAATCTCTCCGGAATCTGACCACAAATTCCTCTCTAATTGACGAATGGTTTCTATTTTGAAAGAAATATAGGATTTAAGAAAAAATTCAATCATTAAAATAATCAATTATTAATTTTTTGGCTATTTTTCTTATAGGTAAAAAAAGGTAAGAATAAAATTGATGAGAATCGAAGAGAATTAACAGTACACCTAATCACTTCATCCGAAACATGGGATTCGAAGTCAAATAAAATCAGTTATAAAATGAAGAAAAATTTTTCTCAAAAATGAATATTAAAGAAAAATTTATTTTTCTCTATGTCGATTTAGATTCTTAACTGTGAGGCGTGTGTATATGTATTATTTCTGCGTGGAAATGTTTCATTATCGGCTTCTAGTCACTAAGTGAACGAAATAAATCTCTAAAATGCACTAATGTTTTAAGGAATTTAATTCCCTTTTTTTATTTTATGTTATTGTTTAAGTGTTAAGTCTTGTAACATTTTCATAAAAATATCTCTCGACATTTTCATGTTGTTATTTTGAAATAAATTAGGCAGCTTAATGAACAAAATGAAACAAGAAGTTGTCGACATTTATGAGAATTTTTAGTTGAAGAGAATTTTTCTGTAAAAGTGAAAAAAAAATTCTAAATATTAAAACTCAGTTTACTCCTGCAGTGACTTATTTTCATTTATAACAATGTAACAACTGAAAAATGTAGGGATAATATTGTTGCCACCACCTACCTCTAAATAGTCTCGAGTTACTGAAATCTTTTTCTTCGAGCTTCTTCGTCTTTTGTAATTGAGTCTGAATTCCTGCTCTCGAATGAGATTAAAAAAGAATAATTCCTTCGTATGTGAAAGTGACAAAAAGGAGAAAAGAAAAAAATGGTGACTTCTTTTTCCATTACGTTGGAAACAGACTAAAACACATCTCTTTGTCAAAATTCATCCATTCGGTGCCTAAATTTGTTCAAATTAGTGTTCTTCCTACTTTTTTCGTGCAAATGTCTTCAAAACCGAGCGCTACTTTTTTCCCCTCAAAAAAGAGTGAGGTTGACACACGCAGAAACATGATATTAAATGCTATGTGGTTCAATTAAGTTTCAAGAGTTTTATTACTTATGAAAAGAGAGAATATTTTTAACTCAGACTTTCTTGCAAAGAAAAGTGTTTTGCGTTCGTCTTTAGAGATGTTTACTTTCAGAGATGAGGCTGCTTTAAAATTCCGAGTTTGTATATGATAATACGAGCGGGTGTTT
The DNA here is from genome assembly GCA_019974015.1 of Nephila pilipes. Taxonomy (NCBI): domain Eukaryota; kingdom Metazoa; phylum Arthropoda; class Arachnida; order Araneae; family Nephilidae; genus Nephila; species Nephila pilipes. Next base: position 133,203 of record BMAW01078825.1, on the reverse strand, counting down.
TTGTTTAATTTTAATTAGCCCTCGCGGTCTTCAAGAGAATTCACGAGACTTTTAATGTATTTTCGTTTTTTTTTTCTTTGTCAACCTTCGAAACTTAAGAATCGCGCCTCGAGTTGAACAATGATTAGATTAACTTCTGGCCAAGCCTCCTCGACTTGGAGAAAACTTTGTTCCTGTTATTGTGTTGAAGCTTTTCCTACTTTTTTTTTATCCCTCGTGCTCGAGACTTTTGTTGTGTTTTTAAAAAGAATATATTAATAAAGCGAAATATTCTGTGAAGGGGAAAGAACAACAAAATGCGGTGTAGGAACACGATGGGAAAAATCTTGATATTAAAATTAATGCCAAGTCTGTAAGTCTTTAGAGTGTTTTTTTTTCTGTGTTTACTTAATTTATGAAGGTGTTTAGAAGCTTATATCATTGCGGGAAAACGAACTAAGTAGAGACTGTTTTCGAAAACTGTTTAAGAAAGTGGAAAAAAGAGAGATTTAAAGCACCAGAGTATTAAATTTCCTTGTGAAACAAACTTCGAAAATTCCATTGCATTGTTTTAACGAATAATGCAATTCTGGCAAAAAAATGTTTCGAAGAAAACAAAAGAACGAACAAGAAACTTGACAAAAAAAGTAGAACCTACATAAAAAAAAATATGAATATAACTTATATCGCAGTTGAATTCGGTGAACATTTTAAATGGATAATTATTTTAAACAAGCAAATATGCAAATTAAAATGTAACACTAATAAGTTTCTAAACGTTTTAAGAGAAATTTTGAAGCCATACAAAGCTATTAAGAAAACCCTCAAAAATAAATTTTTAACGTCAGGAGAAAATCATTTAGTCCATATATAAACAAATTTTATTTTAAAATTATTTTATTATAAAATGTGCTTGCTGTAGAATATCAATAACTCTTAAGCAAACGCAAAATACATAGCTAATTATACTTTTGGTCGAGATAATCTTTTTACATAAGAATTGTGGATTGTATTTTCAGACTATCTTTTTAGCGAGAATACGAAATGTAATGTAAATTTTAATTATTACGAAAAAATGATTAAGAATTTTTCTTATTTCTAATGGCAGATTATAAACAATTACAGCAAAAATAGAAAGAAAAACAATTGCAATACAATAACAAGGGAACAAAAAACAAAATAAGAATAAGAAATGCTGCAACAAAGTTCATTAATCCAACATGTCTCTAGCCTCTCCCAGTAACGTTCAGAAAGTAAAGGCCTTCGAATCGCAGGGCAGTGGGGGAGATAAATAGAGTCCATATCCTCACTAGAGTTGCACAGAGTGCAAGCCGGAGAAGGAGCCATTTTGAAACTAAAAAGATGTTTTCGTAAGCACTCATGTCAGGTGCTAGGTGGAATTCAGCGACCGCTCTATGTCTTGGCGTTACTTAAATGGGAGACAACATTCTTCCAAGCCTTGTGAGATATACGATTAGAAAGGTCCTCCTGAGCATGAACTTTGATAGATTGTTTTAATAATGTTTTTAATTGAACAGAGAGGCAAATGACGAAAAATATATTGCTAAATCAAAGCACCCTTTTCAACCAGATAGTCCGATGTCTCTTTACTTGGGACCCCACATTGGACAGGAACCCGTTGGAAAAATAGTTTTCTCAAAAGAAGTTAGGTTCTCGAGGTGACGATGACTTTCCAAAATGTCCTGCGTTAAGGTATTTTCATCAGATACGATGGCTAGCAACGCAGCCTTTGAATCGCAGCAAACAACTGCTCTTGTGAGCTTATCCAGGTGGTAGTGTAACTAGGATTGAGCTGTGCGAATCGCAGCGATTTCTCCGTCAAATGCAGTACCTCTCCCCACAGGGATGTAGAAAGAAAATATTTCGGAGAAAATTCCGGCACCTGCGTTAGGGTCAATGTCCAGGAGAGACCCATCAGTAAAAATCCGAAGCCCCTTGGGGTAGTAAGTGTGCAATACTTCAAGCGCCAAGGCTCTTAAAATAGAAGAATCTGTTTTACTTTTAGTAACCCTTTGACACACGTCAAGATTAATCCGAGTGGCTGTCAATTTTATTGCGTTTTGTGGTGGAACGAGGAGTTCTGATTCAAAAATTAAGCCGAGTGAAGTTTTTAACTGAAGGACTCTCTGAAAGAAGTCCATCTGCGTCTTTAGATTTCTGGTCAAGTCCCGACTGACTTCGTTCCAAAGTGAAAAACATCCAGGTACCCTAATGATCTTTTCACAGATAATAATGGCCTGTTCTTGAATCACAGATCTAAGTGGCCAATCACCAGTCATCAAAAGCATGGCTTCTATCGGGGTAGTCTATACTGCGCCAGTAACAATATGTAGGGCCTGATTTTGGACCCTTTCCAGGGGTTCGAGTACATTTTCCCCGGCCTCAACAAGTGGTTCACAGCAACAAGTCAAAAGGGGGGGAATAAAGATAAGGTTTGAAGTAGAGTTGTTCTGGTACAAACCCACCTTTTTCCGGCGAGGCGTTTTAAGGCACTTAGCATCTTCATGGTATGGTTAATAATGTCCTCCACATGGAACTTCCATGTTAGTTGCGGATCCAACGACACTCCCAGATATTTAAAATTATCATAAGTGGGAATTTGAGTGCCTTTATACTCAAGTTGAAGATCCAAATATTGATGCATAAGTGAAAATGTCCAGACAGTAGGATTTATTTAAGTTTACCTCCACATTATTAGTATCACACCAATCCTCCAGAGCATTCAAAGCAGCAGACAGTTTAGTCACTATGCATGCTCTTGCGTTTATCTTTTTAGAAACTGTCCAGAAAACCAGATCTTTGGCGTGTAAGAGGCATATGACGCTTTGAGTATCCCATATTTTCAGAATCAAATCATTAATATATATGTTAAAAGGGGAACAACTACTAACGGCTCCCTGTGGAAGACTTGTTTTTGGGATCTTGGATTACGAAATTGAATTGCGTGCCTTACTCTATAAGAGCGTTGGCACCAGGAACTTCGAATCCAGTCAAAAAGATTTGCCCAAATACCTAGATTTGTAAGCTTAAATAGAAGGGTCTCACGCCATATATTCTTTTAAGCAGACTTGAGGTTAATAAAAACTGATATGCGGATAATATTTAATCTAAACAATAATTGATCCTTATGCATATATTGTTGTAAATTGCTTATGCGGCTTTTACTGGTGGTTTGGTTGGTTCAGTAACTGGTAGTATAGGAAACTTTAATTATTATCCGGGGGTATCATTAAGGTTTGATTATTTCTAAGAATAATCGATATATATTTACAGAGAGAGAAAGAGAGAAATTTAAGTTTTATTTTTTATTCTCAGGCCTCTCTTTGTAGTCATCCTGCATAATTATATACTTCTTCCAGCGTTTTCGACCTTTTGAAAACCGTCATTATAGAAATCAGCAGATTGAACTCTTATTCATGAGGATTGCTTCAACTTACGACTTCTTAAAACCAAACTAATCACCATTAATGACTATAATCTACAACATTATGTACATGAGGATAAAATGATATGCGGAATAAATTTTATCCACATTATTCGGTTACTTCTTAGTTACAGTTTAAACTTGATGGTAACCCTATATAGATGATATTGTGTGTATATAACACCCATAAACTAAGGAGCAGACATTTGCTTTTTAGTAAACTGAAGTACAATAATTGCTTCTGTTAAAAAAGCATTTCATGTTTTAGAAAAAGAAAAAAAACAACATTTTAACTTACTTTACACACACAAGCACACACAGCTGCACTTCATAGTCTTAATTCTGATTTTTTTAAATACAGCCTTAGATATAATATTCTTAAAAATGTAGAACTATTTTTCATGTATTTTTTTTTCATAATACCCGACCTTATTGAAAAAGGCTAAAATGGGATAGTTATATATTTTTTATTAAATAATAAGTCAGTAATTTTCTGGCTAATATAGAAGTTTCCAATTATTTTCCTTGGCTCATATTAAGTAGGCATCGTGATTTTAAATGGTGTTTGAGATTTCTTGATTACTTCACAGGATACGGATTTTCATTTAATCGATTCTGAGTATCTCATTTACGAAATGCATTGAAAAAAAGTTTCTTTCTAACTGAACATATTAACCCGATTTAGTATAAACAAACATATTTACACAACAAAAAACATTGATACGTCTGAGACAGTGTAATAGTGGGGCAACATTCCGATATCTTGATATTCTAAAAACGTATAGAACGCGAAGAATCTCAAAATCCGCTCTGGATAAGTATTTTTATTTTTATATGGTTTCACTTTTAATATATGAAGCGAATTTACATTTGAAACGAAATAGGTATATATGTATAATATATTTACATAGTACGTCAAAGAATTTTTCAGACTGACACTTGATCTCTGCCTTTAGGAGCGCCACCTGCGTTATTGGGCTTGCGTAATAAATTTCGATGATTTGTTGGAGCGTTGCCAATAATTCTGCGCTTTGCTAAACTAACTCAAAAGATCTGCCATCCAGTGCAGAAGTGTAAGACTTTCATGTTGAATTATTAAGATTGAGCTAAGTGCTGTAATTAAATTTAACGAAACACTTGATAAAAGATCATCAGAAACACACAAATTGATGGAACAAGCTTAAGGTTATTAATATTTTTCTTCTGGCACAAATTTTTTTGGGGTGATAGAGAGGTACTAGAAATACCTAGAAGTTCTTTTAGGACACCTGGGATCAATAAAAAAGTGAGTGATTTCGTGAAAAACATTGACTGCTCTAGTACGTTCCTGAGAAGGATGGAAAAGCCTTTGAACACCAACAAATAAACGATTTAAATCATGGTGTTTAAATACGATACTAAAACAAAGAGATAAAGTGCGGATTGTAAGTTAAGAAAAACTCACCACCAGACAGAAAAACAAGAAAAATTTCACCCAAAGCAAAACAATATTAAATTTTTCAACAAAAAGGTTATAATCTCCAAAAAAATGGTTACAACCGGACAAACAATTACTGTTGAGTGTTACTTAAGTGTTCTGAAGCAGTTGTTGGCTAAATTACTCGCGTACGTCCAGAATATTGAGATAGAAATAGTTGCACCCAGTCACAATTCTCTTATTGTTCGAATGTGCTTGGCATAAAAATCGCCTGCGTGTAGAACCCTCGACCTCATTCAGCAATTTGTGACCTCTGGAAACCCAGTACTCAAAATGAAGTTGAATGATGATGATATTTCGGCCATATAAAAACTTCGACAAGCGTTTTGAAAGTATGTAAGCAAAGGGAAGAGGTACAGTTAAATCACTTCAATCACTACATACGAATAATTATTGAATCAATTGGGATTGTAATCTTATTGATTGCTTAATTAAGTCACGATGTCTGTAGATTTAAATAATAAGAGAGAGGCATTGCAACGAGATAAAAGCTTGTCTACTGAATATTTTATTTCGAAAACGATTTTAATGTCATCTATCAGTTTGTGGTACTTACTTATCAAACGGAATGCCAAGAATTCATTATGTTGCTTTTTGTATCTTTTAATGAGATTTTTGCTGCGTTTTGATAACTGCTAAAAAGCTTCAATGGTCGGTTTCTTTGTCAGGGCCGGTTGAATAACCTGTCACGACGAATCGCTCTCCCATCTCTTTGATAAGATATTCCTTTAATGACGTCTCTATACGCGAGCGTTATCAAAAAGCGGCGGCATCGAAATCCTATTTCCGGCATTTATCGCAGGTGTCAGAAATGACGAAATAACTACGGTCTAAAGAAGACAAATTCGTCCCAACGCACAGATGCATTACACTCCGAAAAAAAGCAAACGGAAAAGTACTTTAAACATCGTTTTGCTTTCGCACCCAATCCTAGACTTTTTTTTTTTCCTCCCCTCCGTTGCCACTTTTCGAGGGAGAATTTTTCTATTCGCGTGCTCTCGCTCTGACAATGTTCGATGACGATGATGCAGGCGGGAAGAATCGATTTCTTCTTATTTTATTTTTTTTTTTCGTTTTCCTCTATGATTCTTTTTATTTCTTTTCCTTCTGTGTCTGGCATCGGGGAAGAAGGACACGGATCTCTCTTCTTCACTTCGATTCGTATGTCCGAAGTAAAGCGATTTCTTGTTCTCTCATTTAGAATAATCGTCGGCAGCTTACCGAACCCTTCTCTTTTTTCCTCAAGGGGGGCAAGGTACATATTGTAAGAAGGAGAGAATCGGAAGTTTTACGAATGAACAGCATTGGAACACTGTATCATTTGGTTTATGTCGATGAATATTGAATTTTAGAATAAGTTTAATCATATAATCTCTTGAGTCTTTTAGCATCAATTATAGTCTATGCCGTTGGCTAGTTTTACTTACGAATTGTGAGTTTTTTATGTTTTATATGGAAAAAAGTATCTATTGATTACATATATATATGGTATGGTGCTTGTAGTCTTAATATGAATTCTACACTTTTACTCATGCGTTTTCATAAGTTTATAAAATAACATTTACATAAGAATTCTCAAAGAATTTATTGATTTAAAACCCATTTGATTTTGTGCCAAACTTTGACGTCATTGTAATCAGAAAACTTCAGCTATTTAAAAATACAATATATACAATATTTTATTGAAATATTTGTCACATTTCAATAAAATATTGTATATATTGTATTTTTCATTGAAATATATTTATTGAAAAAATATTTGTCAACGAGATAGCTGCTTAAAAGGAAAACACATAAAACACCTGTAAGCTGCTCTCAAGGTAAAATTTCTAAAGAGGGAAAGAGTGTCTTTTACTTCCAGAAAACAGACTATATTGATGCATGAAGATTGAATGTAACATTTCGAGCTTCTAAGCACGAATAAGCTTAAATGCAAATGAACTAATTTGTTTGCACTGCAATTTCTCTGTCGTGTAATTTGCAATGTGTTGCAATTTTTTTATTAATGAAATTGCAATTTATTTATTAATGTAAATTTGAATTTGCTGCTATTTCTTTGTCGATGTAAATTGAACTTTATTTGTTAATTCAATTTTCAAATCGTACTTTGTTGAAGCAAACTGCACACGTATATATACAATTCCTTAAATACATTTTTCTCCGGATACGTTCATGTGAAGAAATCAGCATTCTACAGAAATAACAAATGATATCTATATGTTGTTTCTAGTTACGACAGTTAGCTCTGTTATAATTTCTAGTTACTGCTCAGCAGACCATGCTCAGTAACAGCATATTGATTGAAGATATTCGCCATTAGATTATTTGATATTCTTTAAAATCTAGCGGAAACATTTTTGACGCAAAGAGAGGAAATAAAGAAATCATTATTCAAGAGCTGTTTCATTGAAAAATTTAAAATTTAAGCTGATTTTCTAAACATGTGGAAAAATATTTGCTTATAAAGTATTTTAAATACAATGTAAATTTAAAGAATGTTATAAGTTATAGCACAAACACACGTGTACTCTAAATTATCATAATTTAATTTAGATACTATCTTCGAAAGGATCTGAATTTAATATTTAATGATTTGATGAATGATACCAGTTAAGAATAATTACACTTAGTAGGTGCATTTTGCAATTTGTCTGCTAATGTAAATTGCAATTTGTCCGTTAATGTAAATTGCAATTTGTTGCGTTTTGTTTATTAATGAAAATTATAATTTCTTTGTTAAAGCAATTCAAAAATTGTACATTGTTTGCAATTTATAACTGCAATTTTCACATAGATTAGCACAATTCTTTAAATATATATGCCCTAAATAAGCTCATGTAAACAAATTAGCATTATACAGAAATGAAAAAGTTATGTATACGTTATTAATATTTATGGCAATAAATTACTTAATTGCGAATAACAATATAATAAGTATATTTGAGAAAAATGATATGATTATGTGTTTTAAAGTTTAATGTTGTTTCTAACAATTAATGTATGACATTCCATCGAGTTCAAATAGTGCCTTTCAAAATATTTTAAGTATCTGATAGAAAAATTTATAAATATCTCAAAGAAAATTCAAGAATACTCATATTTACAAAAATTACAAAATAAAATACTTTATATTTCCAAAACTGTGCCAATTTCAAACTTTTATGCGTCACGAATTCGTAAATCTTTACTTAAACATTAACTAAGAGTAAATCGAAATAAATCTAAGAGTGACGTGGCAGTCAGCCAACAGACAGCACAGAAAGCGGCTTCAGTCCATCTATAGTTAATTGCATCTCAAGCATTTCAATTATTCATTTACAAATCGCTACCTGAACTCTATTCCAGGTAATTTATCACACTTTATTGGGCAAAATGACAAGACAGAATAATACCGCGATACTTCCACTCACACTTATTTTCATTTAGAATATCTAACGACGAGATGTTGCGAAATAAATCAGTACACGAAATGCTCACATTTCTGCCATTTGCGTGAGTTCTCTTAGAAATGATTCATTATCTTCCAGCGCTGTGTGAGCAAGGAAGGAGTGGGAAGAAGCTCATCAGATATCAGATTTTGTTAGAAAATGAACTGTTCTACAAAGAAATACTTTTTATAACTATTGTTACTGTTATTATTATATTATAGATTAATTGTAAAAATATTCATAAAGATTTGAAAAGTTGGCATGCTCTATAAATTTCACGAGTAAAACTCATTTGAATATGAGTCCCATTATTCATGTACTGAATTGAGCTATGGCACTTGTTTTCGTCCTTGAGAGTGTTGGGGCAACTTTAAAGTTTTGTTTGAATCATATCTCGTTACAGTTAATTTATAATAAATTATTGTAGTGACTTTGAGGTATAATTTTCATATAGTTTGTAATAATTCCAATAATTCTGTAAGACGTCCTTCAATGTGGAACAAAAATTGAAACCCACAAATCGACTAGAAAGAAAAACTGGTTGTGAAATTAACTACCATACACTTCGAGGTTCTTAAATCTCTGCAATTTCCACATAGAAAGGATTAAAGTATTTTAAAGAATACATGAAGTTTTAGCTACAACTTACAATTCAAAAATGTTGTTTTGTTTTTGGACAATTCGAAAATGACTTCCTATATATATATATATATATATATATATATATATATATATATATATTTTTTTTTTTTTTTTTTTTTTTTTTTTTTTTTTTATATATATATGTAATGATCTCACATAAAATTAATTTAATTACCTAATTTTCCCATTCTGTAATTCAAAAGTAAAAAGTTCGCTCCTATTTTTGGATCCATTTCCAAATTATTCTTTTACTTATTAGATCACGCGCTCACGATTTCTGTTGAATCAGTTTATCAAAGTCCTAAATCTATCGGAAATAATCCCTACTGGACTAATAGACGTCAGGAAAAATCCCCAGAATCCCTTCATCTTGTACCATGTGAGTACCACGGGATTTGGAGAAATCTCCAGGAAATCCCCATTATAAATTACCTATACTGTAAAAAGTGCCCTCTTCTACTCTTCTGATGTAGTCAAAACTCCAGAGCTGTCTCTCGCTTTTGCCTTCAAAATATGTGTACTTATCGGCTCTCTTTCTCATCGAAATGAATAAATAGTATTACTTGGATAAACAATACTCTCATTCCAAATACGAATTAAAACGTTGCAGGTTTTCTTAGTCATTAATCTTTAAAGACAATTTAATTTTTAAATTGTAAACATATATATGTGATTTGTTGATTAATTTCCTATTAATATCACGTTTAGAGACAATACGAGAGCTACTGGCGATGAACCTCGTAATTTAAGACCTCAATCAAGTGAAGAGAACGAAATACCACTCTCTTAATCTTAACTCCTTGCCAAGGGAGGACTTAGAGCATCAATGGATTAAGATTGCATTGGTCCCGTTATACGATGAGCATCAGGAGCCTTCTTCGGCGTGACGCAAACAATGCCGGCCATGTGAGTGCATAACCTTGATCACACACTTCTCTATAAATGGATGAAAAAATAAATAAATAAAAGTATTTCTTTAGAAAATCCTTAAATCATCTCAGAAGCAGACAGCGATGGATCAGAATGTAGTATTTAGTTCTAAGGTCGTAGAGTTTATGTTCCTATCTTCTGAGATTTAGAGCTCAACTAATGTTTTGTTATGTTGTTTGCTGTAGCGAAGTCGTGGTGACGTTGTTTCCGTCCAGTTATGGGTTCGAGTCCTGGAGTCACTAAAGATCCTTCGTGATGCTGGGTTGGTTCAAGTTAAATTCGCGGAGGATCCGAATTTGCCCTTGTGTAGAAATTTAGAGAGGAGATAGCAGCTCAAATGCCATCCTTGTCACTTGACCAAAGTTCAAATTTACGAGGCTCGTCGCCAATATCCATCTTGTTGCTTTCGTGACATTAATAAATAATCAAAATCAAATCAATCACAAGTTTTGCTGATTGCTCTATAGACGCAAACGTACTTGTTACGATGAAGCACGGTTTTACGATAAAGATGCAAAAAAATTGAAAATCGTTTTTCTCTCGAATAATAATCATTGAAAGGTTGTAAGACGGTTGAACATAAGCCATCTTTTACCCAGACAGAACAAAAGAAAAACTACAAAAATTCCCCACAAAAACCATTCCGAGTGAAAGGATCCCTAAATTCGCCGAGGCAGATCCTGAAACGTGCCCCGTTCGAGGAGTGCGCGACCAGAAAATCGTCTGCCTTCTTTCAAAGAACTCGTTTGAAGAACAGCCTTTCCCCATTTTGAGATGGAAACCTCATCATTACCATTCGAAGGCAGAGGTGCACGTAACTCTGGGGCTGTTTAAAGGGCACCGGATTTGGAGAGAAGTAAACGGCGACCAGTTACGGGATGCGCCCCTCCTGTGCACGTGACCGATCGCGGGGTGGGGAGCAGCACATGAAGTCGGGTCTTTTTATGGCCGGACAGTATCGGGAGGAAGGGGATTCGTTCGTGTTTGAATGGAAAGGAAGAGATTGTGTTTTTTCTTGCATAAGGGGTCGTTCGTATAGTGAACTGATAAGGAAATTTCTATGCAAGAAGCGTAAAGAAAGCCCGTATTTATTTTGTTTTATTTTGTATTGTTTGAAGTCTTTTGTCCTTATTTAATGTATATTTATTTTTATTGTATATTTTAAAACGAGACATAGTTGCAAAATGTAGTTCTTAACGAGTTAGTTAGAATATCCAAAATCTATTCTATAATAACATGGGAAATGCAACATACCATTGCTTAAAATATGAAAATGGCAAAGTTTATGGATGAAATCCATAATAAAAGAACTTTTATGCATATTTGATTGGACTAACAGCCAACTTATTGAAATGATCAAATCAAATATACCATTAATTTAGAGAAGAATATTTTAAAATTTTATACCTGAACATTGTTTTTATAAATAGATAAATAAAATATTAAGCTGCTTTATTTTTCTTTCAAATGAAAATTAAATGATTAATTAATATTCCTTCTCTTTCGAATAGATTGATCGATTGCTTATTTTGAAGATATGATATTTGGAGATTTTGTTGATTATTTTTTGCATTTATAGAAGAAACATGAGAATAATTGTTGATCCATCTCGTATTTCTTAGCCTCGATTCTATGACGAGGATGACTTGATAACCTTTCCCTTGACTTGCATACTATCATCATATTTTTCAGTGTAATACTTATTATTTTATCTACATCTACTCTTTCAACATTTTCGATTAATATTTCTAATGTTTAAATATGATGAGAAAGACAAGAATTCTTGCATACTAAATAATCATGCTATATTGAAGTGGTCAAAAAACTTCTGAATCTGAATTAAAAAAAAAAACATTTGAAAGCTTTCTTGGGAAGTTAGCTTACAAAATGAAAGTTATATCACCTTAAATTTTCTTTGGTTATTAAAACCTAAGTCAGAAAGAAAATATATATACACTGAATTTAATATCATATCACTCGTAGAAATAATTAATACATTCTTTCAGGATAAAAACATATATCGAAACAAATTTAGTACTAGATTTCTTACTGAGAAGACCTTGATATATCATTCATATGAAATAGATATTTTTAATAAATGTGTAAAATATTTCTTAATGAATTTTATTTTATCATAATTAAATGATTTGATCCTTTTCTGATGTCATATCATGTCTTTGAACCTATGCGCTACTCATTTTCATTTTTGCTGATACAAAATATGTAATAATGAATAATGCCCTAATGATAGCGGTCCTCAACCTATGGTACAAGTACTTCAAGAAATAAACGACAAGTTCTTAGGGAGTACGCAAAAAAATGGTCATGGCAGCCATCGAGCGCTAAAAATTGAACTAAAGAATTTTTGAAGCAAGTAGAGGGTTTTTTTCTAAGATTGGCACTTTTAATAATGACCTCCCTATCAATCAAATGGTCGAAGAGAGGTTGCTTCGGTGGAGAATCGACTTCTCCAATACGTGTGTTAGCTGCTTGCTTACTTCAAAAATCTAAAACGAAACTTATACAATAATAAATTGTTATTTTCTACCAATATACCACTTAGTAGAGAAGCTTTTGGAATCTGCAATGGAGTGCTTGGGGAATTCTTGATCTGCGATACTAGGAAAAGAATCAAGCCAGCTGAAGATGCGGTAACTGAAAATGGTTGGGAACTGCTGCCGTAAACGTACGAGTGTGTTGCAAGAGGTACCTGTTCTTGACAACAGAAGGCATTGCTACGAAAAATTAGTATCACCATTGTGTACGACCATTTGTTAAATGGCTCCAGAACAAATTGCCGATAAATGAGGGGTTAGTTTTCTTTTGTTGTCAGATGCTGGCAGCAATTTTCTGCCAAATCAAAAAAAAATATTTTTCTTGATGACGTTACAAGTTATTGTTGTCTTCTATTTTACGTTGAGATTGTTCAGTGAAATTCCATAGACAAGACCAGTTTTTCATCATTACGCACTAGAAACTAAGAAGAAATAAAAAAAATGGGTTGCATCTGGCGAATAAGCTTCAAAAAAGGCAAAGACGATCTCGACTGCTGGAAAATTTATGACAACGTTCTTTTGGGATACGAAAGGCAACATATTCATAGATTTCTTTCGAAAAGAAAAATAGTGTTACCTCATTCCCATTGTCCATTCTTAAAACCGGTTCTTTTTTAACCTTCCTCATATTTTAAACAATAAATATTCAGTTAAAAAAATAAATTTTAAGAAAATCAATCAAAATGACACACATGAAGTCAGACAGGATCAAAAAAGAGCCAAGGCTTCCTGATCTAGGAAGAATAATCCATTCCAAGTCAATTAAAATTCATTTTATTAAATGAATTAGTGAAGTTTAACCTTCCCGGAAGGCCTTGCAAAGACCCCAGGCACTTATCGGTGGAAGAATATTTTCTGGAAAACACTACTATAACAATTGATAATCTATGAAAATATTTAGTCATTACTTCTGTCAATCAATTTAATTTTTAAGAATCTCAAAGGGAACATTTTGTAGTAAAATATATTTACTTTCAAAAGAATCCAGCATTATATGGGTTTTTCATGCAAAACAATAGTAATTTACAAGAGTTTGTATTTTAATAAGCAATTTAAATACCTAAGAATATGTTAGTCACATTAAATTACACCAGCTACACCATAAAATGGGATCCCGAAAAGTTCCCAACTGAAACTGTCAAATAAAGTATTTTAATTACATTTACACAGAGAGAAGAGAACTTTTACGGGACACAACCGTTTCTGGGGATAATTATGTCTAGTGAGTTGCCAAGACGCGATAAACGGAGGAATAGTTAGAGAGTTCTGATAGTTACACGATGTGTTGTCTGAAGTTGCAGGAAACTATTTAAAAGACCTGTCAAATGAAGTTTTGAAACTTTTTTTTTTAAAAAAGTCTATTTTTTATTGAGAAAATGAAAAGTTGTAACTCTTTTTACAAACGTATGGTTTTAATAGTTCTTTAAAATGTCGCAGTAACTAAGCTGTAGTAACTACCGTGAACGTAGAAAGTATTCGCACAAGAACACGTTTCCGAAAAAACTTCCAAATGAATACTAACTTATAAATCAAAGTCAAATTTGTTTCGGCTCCGTTTAACAGATGGCGGAGCTCAGTGGTAACAAAAAGGAACCTTAATGATACCATCTGTCTTCATGTACTTTTCGAACCACCCTCGTAATTCTGCGAAAGAAATCAAGTTATTTCAAAAAGACTATTTCTCACGTCTTTATAATTTCTGACAGACATATCAAAATCAGAATTTTATCTTTTGCCGTTGCTATTATTATCTCATAATTTAATAATGAATTGAAAGAAGGTAAAAAGAACTCATTTCATACGTTGCATCACATTTTATAGCATGCATTTCTAAAACTTTATTTGTATATATTACTTTAATTACGCTACATTTTATTACTTGCCACGATTTTTTCGTTTCTTAGCCATTTAATGATTTCTATTCGTGAATATTGCTCTGAAAACGTATCCCAACAACCATTGCAGATATTCAAAAGACATAATGAATTTATGTTCCGGCTTTGAGTGATTTTTACCCGATGGAGGGGAACTGAGTTGTTGGGGTTCAGGGGGCTGATTTCCTAACTCATGTCCACTGGATCCGAAGAAAAGGCAGTTGAAAAAGGCCGCTGCTCTATCCTTACATAAACTAATAACAGCATACTCTTAGTTATTGGGAAAAGCTTTCAAACTTCATTCCGAAAACTGTGGAAAGAGGTCATTTCGTGAAACGATTGATCTATGAGTCGATCATTTGAGACAGACGAGTTTACATTCAGGCTCTCCTGATATGAGATAGAAACGCAAGGAAAGAAATGAATAAAAATAATAAGCTAACAATGTATTTTTAAATATTCTATGCAATGTAAAGTGATAATCTATCTTAAGTTATAGCGCAGGCTCTATCCCATTTCTCCCTTAAATTATCACTTTGGGCAACTATATAACCTGAGCTTGCACCTCCCTCCCCAAACTTCCTACCTACGCTTACGGAAGAAATTAAACCACAACTGATTTACGTTCACCAGCCCAATACTTGGCGTGTCTTTGGAGGCATCAGAGATGAAACCCTTGACTCGAAGGAAAGAACGCCGGTCGCTATATCGCGACCATGATCTGAAGTCACCACGGCCGCGAATGTAAATAGAAAAAATAATTCGAGATAAAAACTAACATTCTTATATGGTGGCAAAGTTTATTAGAAAAATATTGAAACATTAGTTAAAAATTGTCGCAAATGTCTAAATATTGCATTGTTAGGCGAGTAAGAACGATTCCCAAAATTTCAGAGCTCTAGCTTGATGGGAAGTTGATTAAATTAACGATCGAAAATTTGATGACACTCTGATACACACACACCAAGTGAAATACCTAATAAGGTTAAAACTAACTAAAATTAATTAATCCGGTAAATTAAATGGTTGGAATGTAGTTAAGTCAAACCACTCTTGGGGACAGGAATTATTTGGCGGTATTTTGCCAAATGTGGCTACCTTGGACCGCTTCGCGGACGAAAAAAGAAAAAAAAATCGCCAAGTTTGGCAATTTTTGAAACCACGCCAAGTGATTGGGCTAAACTGCATTATTTAAAAAAAAAATATGAGTTAAAAAATGTTAGTTAAAACTTGTCGCAAGTGTCTAAATACTGCATTGTTAGGCAAGTAAGAACGATTCCCAAAGTTTCAGAGCTCTAGCTTAATAGGAAGTTGGTTAAATTAACGATCGAAAATTAGATGACACACACACACCAAGTGAACTACAGAAAAACGTTTTAAAAAAGATTAACATTTATCTGTTATTTTGATTTAACGTCATCTGACTGCTTTATGCCTGACAGATGTAAGACTAAAAAATTGAAAATCAATGTCTCTCAAGAGGCGACTTTCTTTAACAGCATTGACAGAACTTAAAACGCCTTAATTACTAGCCCGATTGGTTGTTTCTTTTAACATTGGCGATAAGAGCAAAGTAAAAAGCGACCAATCAACTTCAATGTACCCATTGATTAAGGGTTGGATACGCCACTAGCACTGCAAGGCCAACTCGGTACTGGGTCGGTCATACTGCCTAAGTAGGAACTCATGGTGTGAACAATAGATGGCAACACAGTCTAGAACTACTGGTTGCATATGCTCCCGACGCAAAACACTTGCCTCTGTCTAAAAAATACAAGCACGCATAAATCACTAGTTGTGATACACAGATTACGGCGCACGTGTCAACGAGACCCACAACTCAACTCAAGACAACCGATGACTCTAAAGGAAATAGACCTAAATAATACTTCATGCAACTGGGAGGGGGTATATATCAGTTGAAGTAACAACTGGAAAAGCGACCTTCTCTACAAATATCAATGTTTTTTTCCGTATTATCACGATGATACTGGAGGGGGAGCATGAAACGGTTTTCTTCAAGAGCAAAGATAGAAGTTAAAAGGTCTTAATAACAAACCCGAGGGGGACACCTCTTTTAACCTGGTTGATAAAAGCGCAGCTAAAAGCGACGGGTCAATTTCTTCAAACCCAGTGTTTAATGTTCAAAACGCTGCCGGTATTCCAAGACCAACTATTTCCCCCCTCCTTGGGGTAGAAAACACATAAAACTGAATATTTAACTCACGATATTGCTGCTTAGCTCATATTAAGTTTGAGCACACATATTGGTGTACCTAAGCTGAATATGTGCTTACAAATGTTTTGAACTGTTTATTCTCTGAATAGCTGAGTTTGACCTGTAAACTGCTCTAGAAATTTTACAATGTAACTCTCTCGAAAACACGGCTTTTTTGCATCCTTTATTCAATGACTTCATATTTTATCTCCGATAAAAGAAAGTTACATCGCACGAGATTTATCGCTGGCCCAACTCAGTTAAAGGAAAGTGGCTCCATCATCTTTCAGAAAACTCGATCCTCACCCAAGGCCTTGCCTCAGTTATTTTTATTACCTCTTCTGTGATTTATGGCCCCGCGCCTCGAGAGGAGACAACTTCTTAATGAGCGAAGGTGTGCGTTCGGGTTCATTAATAACTCCACCTTTTTCTCCTCTCTACAGTTATTAGTGTCCAATTAAGCTAATTAAGGGCCCAATAAACGTGTTTGGACCCGAGATGCACAAGAGAGTAAAAAATAACAACTCCCGTGCTTTATAATCAAGATTTAAAAGCGTGCCGAAGACCTTTTATTTTATTCCTTCACGCAAAACAGGGGGAAGGAAAGGGTTGACGATCCCCCACCGCTCATGAAACATTCATATCCATTCGTTCTTATGAGATTCCCGAAATGGCAACAACTTCCTCCGCTGCTCATCGTTGCCACTTTACGAGAAGGAATATTAATAGAAGTGTGGCGGAAAAGAAAAACGTTTCCAACTAGGAACTGCCAATAACGACGATCAACGTGTTTCATTTCCCCCGCTTTAAAATTCTGAAAGATAAGAACTTTTTTTTTTCTCGTACTTTTTTTTCCCAGCGACTAAGCGTCTGTGTGTGTTCCTCCCCTCCTCAATATTTATGGTTTTCCGAGTGTCAAAGACAAATTCCTTTCTGAGTGGGCATTTATTTTATTTTCTTGTCATTAAAGTTATGCCGGCTGACAAAAAGAGGAAGGTTTAACGTAGGGTTTATATTTTACCCCAGGTACCATTTGTAGATGATATTTTGATTGGATTATCATCGTGGTGAAAGCAACCACTCTAACTTCTCATTAAAGTTTCAATCTCTAAATTCAAAGAAAAGAGTATTATTTGCTACGTTATGGACTGGAATGAAAAGCGTTTTTGAAGTAAACACTTTTAATGTTAAATTATGGATGCCATTATTACCAGCTTTTATTTAACATAAAATATTTATATGTGTGTAACAAATACGTCTTTCCATTTTAAAGTTTGGATATGAATTTTCACACACTCCCAATGCCCCGATCGATACGAAATTCTGCATTTTGAAATAGGGACGGGCTGTTTGTGGACTTGGGGGCCCAGACGTTGCATTTAACAACGTTCAATTGAATTGAAATTTTGCACACACTTAATTTCTTTTAGTCTTAAATTTCCAGACTAAAAAGAATTAAATAAACATCAGTAAAAAATATTGTAAACTCTTGCTTTTATTTAAAAATGGTCTGAAAAGAATTAAGTATTATAAAAATATATTTAATATAAAATAACATCTACTTAATAAGAATCTTGGTGCGTTAATACTTTTTTTTTCTCATATTTAGTAGCTATGGTACTTTTTGGTAATTATCTAAGTATCTTAGTTAAATACCTCAAAGTCTTGTAAATTAGACTTTATTTTACAAATAAAAAAAATTCCTTTTTATGCCTTTTAGACAATCTTTAAATAAGAATTGGATTTAAAATTGTTTGTTGACTTATATATTTAGTATGTTAAACCAAAATATGAACTGGTAAGCCAATAATTTAAGATTTGGAAAAAATAGGAAAATATAGAAAGAAATTATTTGCAATAGAATTTGTGTGTATGTTAGAAGTTTTACTAATGCCAATGCTCTTATTTTTTATGTTATAGATCTTAATTCTTATGTATTAACTCTACTTATAAAATACTTATAATATTGTACAGTTAAAAAACGGGGTACTTTCAATGACTTTCTCAATTGGCATTGCCGCTGGAAAAAATTGGTATCACATTCTATAGCCAAAATAGAATTAAATTATGATGTTATTGGATTTATTAAATAACATTGCTTATTAACTTCCAAGAAAAATTTATCGTTATCTGTCGAGTTTTGCTAAAAAAAAATTCTCATCTTAAAATTAGTCTAATAATTCTGTTTCATATAACACTTTTAGAAAATTTCAGAATTACATTACACAGTGTTACAGATGTTACCTAAATGATTCAAATAATAAATAATATAAGCTTTTCTGTTCAAAATTTTGTGAAAGACATTGATACAAATCTATAAGAAATATCATCCATTTTTAAAAAAATTGAAAAATTTCCCTAAAATTAATAATTTGTTACAAATATAAATTGTTAATTTGTTACAAATATCAATTGTTAATTTGTTACAAATATAAATTATTAATTTGTTACAAATATAAATTGTTAATTTGTTAGAAATATAAATTGTTAATTTGAATTACAAAAAATAAATTAAAAGATATAAAATTTTTGGATATTTTGGTTTTTATATCTTAAAAAAACATCCTAAATTTAAAATTACAAGCAATTCTCACCAATAGTTCGAGAAATATATCAAAGTTCCAATTGCATTTAGAAAGTGGCCGGCTTTAAGAAGTCATATATAAGAATGGAATAATTAATGACTGATCCACTCATCACGATATGCTGAAAACGGTGAAAATATTACAAAAATCTGTAGACTAAATAATCCAGTATATCTCCCCCTCCAATAGTTTTCTACAATTATTTCTTGAGCTAATGGTCGGATTCGTATGAAATTTGGAACAGGTGCTATTTCTCTATGTAATTTCACAATAAGAAAATTTTGTTTAATAGTTAATCAGTTATATTAATGAAACTAATTAATTCATTATGATCACAATTTATTTCACACACATTTTCAGCCATTAACATCGATATCAGTATTATTCAATAACCATGATAAAATTCTTTAGTTAAAAAACATTAAGACCCTGAAATTCAATTTTGCCTTTCATCTCAAAAGAAAAAAAAAAAAAAAAAAAAAAAACTATAATCGAAACTTAGTACTTTGAACTAAATTAATATTTTGAAATATTTTCTTAATTCAAAGTTCTAATCTAAATACATTAAAAAAACAATTCACAAGAATATGTGTTCTCAGTAAATATTTTTTCAATGGTAGGTATGCGACAATAATTATCACTAATTATTTGTTAGGAAAAAGAATATTATTTCTGTTTAATATTATGAAAAACGAATTGGAGGTAATTTTTTGTATGTACTGAAACAATACCATTATAATAATGAGAACCTGTGAATGAAAGATATGTTTTCGTTGAAATGGTCGTGTAATCATAGATGTTTAAGAAAGTTCTCTTTTTCCTACACACTGTCATGTGAAGATGATAAAAGCTGTAACAGTTTAATGTGAATATTGATTGTATATTATCACTCCATGGCCATAACGTTTTTACTTGATTTTAAAAATTCTTTTATATTTGAAAGCAATATGTTTATTTTATGAATATATATGATATATATTCCTAGTTTCCAGGTGTCGCTTCCAGAGCACTGAAGAAGATGGGTACTTATATGGAGATGAGTTTGAAGCAGCGAAGCTTCAATGCACGCGACCTTGAACCTTACGACTTTCACCTCTTTTCAAAGATGAAAGGATCATCATTACTTTTCTGACGATGAGGAGAAATCTGCCATCAAATCCTGGGGTCGATAATAACAACCAGAAAACTTCTACGATGAGTTTTTCCAGCTCGTAAGTTTTGGCGTAAGTGCTAGAACTGGGATTAAAACAAAGTCAAAAAGGAACAATGGATTGCTTGCAAGTAGATGATATTTCTAGTTTTCTGGTACAACACACGAATTTTGAAAATAAGGTCACAGCATAAATGCATTAAAAAGCAGGTTCTTTCCGTTCAGGACAAAATTTAATTTCAAAGCCTCTAGCAAATACAAAATATTTCCTTTTGAGAGCAGCAATTAACACACACTCATAAAAATATAAAATAACACCAGTTTAAAGTTGGCGCAATCACTGAGCACTGCGATGTAAATCACAATATCGTCTTAGCCTAAGACTCCTGCGAACACTCTATAAAATTAAACTGATACCACATAGCAACTCGTATTCACTCAGCAAAAGGTTGTCCTTCATGCTCCTTCTTGCTTACTCCTTTCATCTAGAGGCTACTAACTTTATCGCCAAATCAAGCTACTTGGTTACATTTGGAAACATATTTGGATGAAAAAATGTGTTGCCAGGTCCATCATCAAAGTTACCGCTACCTATTCGATACATTTCCTTCTGTATCCTCATGCCCTTCTGTATCTTTTCCAGTCATAATAGTTATTGATCAGGGACGATAAGAAAATCCAAACCTTAGCGTAACAATGTATTGGATAATAACTGCAAAAATATGTTTAAAGCTTACCCTAGTGTATTTCTCTCCAAGAGCACAAGAAGGTGATAGACCAGACAAACTCCCAGGGCCGTGATACCTTGCTCTTTGGTGAACAGCGCCAAGAAAGCACAAACCAGGCTTGCCCCCTGCCATGCCATGGTGGCCCTACGAAAGAAAAAAAAATTCCATTTTAAAAAACATAGAAATTTAATTATCATCACAAAATTAAGCTTGAAATTTTGAAATGCTTATTAAAAAGTAAGCAATTAGCGTCTTGCAGTATTAATCGTAGTATGTATCATATTATCAATTTGGCGTAAAATGTTTTGTATATAATCATTTTTCCAATGCTGTGAAACTAATTTAATATTTTACAACTCGTTTCTTCCAAATAACTTTGGAGCGACTGAACATTTTTTTTTACTATTGATAAACTGTAATTTAGTGTTATTTTCTTCCAAACTTCCTGGAAAAGAAATTAGGAACCTTTTCTTTTAGCAATCAATAAAAAAAAATGTAAGGAACAATAACACGATTTTGTACAGATTCTATCACGTTTTTTCAGAGGAGAGCTGTCAGAAACAAATTTTTCTAATTACGAAAATTTCAAAAAAAAAAAATGAAAAGAAATTAAGTTTTTACACTGAAAACGAATAGCTATAGATATACAATAATAGTCCATTCGTAAAAAGTGACATATAATTATTTTTAATGAAAGGTTCAGGCGAAAAATTCACTCTTTTTTTACTTCGAAATATAGATTGAAATATATATTGTTTAATAAGGCAGAAATATAATATAAACCTTTGCTTAAAATGAATTCTTTCAAAGAAATTTTCACTATTGCAGCACCTAAATTTTAAACTTTAGTACAATGATAAAGATCAGAGAGCATTGTTTAATTTTTTTTAATTTAATCACTAATACTTCACAAATTTTAATGCAAAAATTCTCTTCAATTTTGTGAAAAGAAGTCAGCAACTAATTAAATTTTATCATTTCGATTTAAATTAATGTTTCTGTAAAAATAATTTTAATTTTTGTACGCTTATGCTCTATAATTAGCTAATTTAAATTATAATAAGAGAAGAAATAATTATTTATACTTCAGATTTAAAGTAATTTTTTTGAAAAGCATTTTTTATGTATTTATAGACCAATTCTTAATAAAACAGAAAACCCATTTATATTTTTTTACATTCATGATTTTTAAATTTTAAAATTATTTTTCTTAAAGTATTTTTATGCACTAAAAGATAAGTTTTAAACTGAAAATAAAATATTGCTTATAAATTAGAATGAGCGCGATTAAAATAAAAGCGCACTTATTTAAAATGAGGAGGATATATAAACTACCGTTTTAATGAAATTTGTGTCTTCATAAATAAACATTTTCGTTTTACAGATAATGTAATTTTACGTTAACTGAGCTACTTTTCAAGTGCTACTCTCTTTTAACTTTACAAAAGTATCGCATTGTTATATAGAAAATAATATGAATTCAGTTATCTTATGTGTTTGTGTAAAAAGAAATTCTTTGTCACAAAAGCTAATTATGAAGAACGATGACAACTCAAAAAGAGAGTTAAAAAATTCACAAAATTCTGTAAGAAAATGTAATAATTAAATAATAATGTAAAATACTTAAATTTTAAAAGTAAAAATCAAATATAGTAGTTCGCAGAACCGGTTTAATTACTTCAAACTACTCCGTAAGGATTGCGAGACAATGGTGTATTTTGTTATATGTATTAATTAAAAACCAAGCTTCGAAACAATTATAAGAATTATCATAAAAAAATGTTTTCGTGAATTACGTAAAAAGTAATCAACTAGCAGAATACAATGTTAAGTGTATGCAACGTAAAAATTGAAGCTATTCTGAAAATTCCATTTATATTTAGTTACATTATTTTGAAAGTAGGATTTTGCACAAATCCTTTTCAGAATTTGCTTATGCAATAACGTAAGAATCTGAAGTTATTACACTTCTGATCTTAAAATATAACGGCGTTCTCTGACGCAGAAGAGAGTAAAGATTAATGTTATGAATTTTTCTATTTCCTATAAATAGGAAAATTCGCAATCACAATTGTAGCTTTAAGACGCCACATTTTACTTCCACTCTCGGACATGATTAATTTTGTGTAGATAATCACACTGTTATACAATTAGATGTAGATATGTCAGGTTAATAATAACACTGTTTATTATTATTCTTAACCTTATGACTGTTTATGCAGTTTTACTCTTTATGTGCCAGAATTAGAGTTTGTAATAATATTCAAATTTCATTATTTCGAAATCATTGGGGTTTAAGTCAGCAATATCAGGGTTCAGGATTAAGGGGTCAAGTGGAAAATAGGAGTTCCTCATAAATGAACTCGTTCTACATAGGATAGTTAATCTAAGTCGGTTTGATACCGATATTCACTGAAAACACAAATATTTTCAATCATCCACCATCTAACGAATACTATCTCTAATATTCGATTCTCCACCTTTTAAATTACATTTCATCCAGACTACTCTTTATACTTCTTAACTTTAATCTATTCTATAAGCGTCATGTCTTATTTTTCTGGGAAGTGGTTTCATTTTAAACATTTCAAATACAGAAAAGTTCTAAAATCTAGTTGAGAAAAATCGCGAATAGGCCTCCAATACAGCTTTGACAGGCTAAACTTAGAGTAAAACGACTTTAGCAAAGGGCAATTTCTAGAAATGAGTTTATTAAGTTGCAATTTGAATACTTTTTTTTATCTATTTTTCTCTTCAATTTATTTTATTGCTTTTCTCACGATGGTCTTTTCTCAATTTTATAATATTATGAAATAATTTGGTTAGCAAAAATAAGAGAAAATGATTTTACATCTGAAGACTTCTTGTGAGAGAGATCTTGGCTTTCTACAAATTCTCAAATAACTCAAAATAATTCTATACATTTCAGTAGAGGGAAGAATTGAGTGTTTCGAAAGTGAAAGAAAATAACACAGTCCCTTTACTTCAAGTAATATTTATTGTACAATATAATTTCCTTTCAAATAAGGATTGGTCTATAAATATTATGGTTCGGTGCCTCGTGAGTTAAGTGAGAAAAATTTGCAAAATCGAATAGTCAAATGCAGCATTCTGCTTAAGCAAAAACGAGCTCTTATCTGACAGAATGATAATTGGTGATGAAAAATGAATTACCCTACGGAATATTATAAGCAAAAGAACATACTGGGAGTCTGGATAACCTCCTCACTCCTCCTCTAATCTAAGCTTGAGTGTGAATAAAAGAACGCTGCGTATGTGGTGGGATACCAAAGAATCATCAAGTTTCGAGCTTTTAAAACCATACGAAAAGCTCAATTCTGTGAGATACTGTTGACAAATGGATGATTTAAGCAAAACACTGAAAAAAAAAAGAGGTCGGTGATGTTCAGATGGAAATACATTTCGGTAGCCAGTGGTTTTTTTTGATGCGGCAGCATTGTTTCGAACCCTAGTCCAGTGGGTCCAAAGAATGCACTCCTACAAACCAGACTGAAAAGACATCTTATCTGGCTGGTTAAGTAAGGGATTTTAAATTCTAACATTGTTGTAGAAAAAAATCGCCGCAAACTCCCCTTCCATTATAATCGTGATGATTCGATGAGATACATTGGTTTGTACAGAAGGTTGCTTTTTTTGATTTTGCAGACATTACTACAATTGATATACATCCCCTCCCTGTTGAATTAAGTTTCTGCTTGAGACATTTTGTCATTTGAATCATCGGCTGTCTCGTGTTAAGTGGGGCGTCTCGTCCACATGCGTTTCTCTCCTGCCATAGCTGGAATATCACTAGCCCCGATTTTGAGTGCGTTTGTCTTAGTTAGATATACAGAGGCAAGTGTTTTGTGTCGGGGCATATACAATCAGTAGGAATAGGCTGTGCTGCCATCTAGTGTTCAAGTCCTGAGTCACCGCTTCGGTGGAGGGTGGCGAACCCGAGGAGGGGGAAAGAGTTGATGACCTTTATGCGGCTGCGTTGCTTCGAACCCTGGACCAGAGGGTCGGGAGAATGTGCTCCTACCAACCAGGCTGAAAATATATCTTTTCTGGCTGGTTAAGTAAGGCGTTTTAACTTCTAACATTGTTGTAGAAGAGAGTCGCCGCAACATCATACTACTTCACGAGAATACCATATCACATGCTGCTTTGGCAAATCGTCATCAAATAGCACACCTAGATTCAGAAATTCCTTCGTATCTGTCATATTTCCTATACATAACACCTTTCTATTATTATCTTCATGCAACATTTTCTTAGAGAAAAAAGAAATTCAAACCTGAAGAGGACATCAACCAGCATTACTTGACTTTTTTGCCTCTAAAGACAATGTGTTTTTTTAAAAATAGGATTAACAAATTCAAGAGTTCATGAGTAACTGTGGAAATTGTATTACATACTAAATATTATTAAGTGTATTATTTTTTTCACTCAGACTTCTTGAAATTTCCGGTAGAACTAACGTGCTAAATAAAATTCTAAAACATGCATGCATCTTACTTCTCAAAAACGTGAAAATATTTAGTTTTTTTGTTTTTGTTTATTTTTATTTGTGAAAAATAAGTGTTAGACTCCTTTCAATAACTTTTTTATGATATAAGCTTAGAACAATCTTTTGTCAATAATTAAATACATATTAAATTTTCACTTCGTGTGATATTAAAAATTATTAGAATATATGAGGGGTATCTTTAGAGTTTATTTAAAAGGGGCTATATCTCAATAAAATTCCTTCTTGATATTAATTGATCCTTATGTACATGTTTTTTGTAAATTACACCTATTAATATTGATTATTTTAGCTTTAAGATGTCGTAAATTGAAGTAACCCACTGTGTTACAAAGCTCCAATTATTATGCTAACATTTTTATGACTAAGAAATGATCGAGGAAACTGGATAAAATTTATTCTGTACATTAACTGATCCTCATGTTCTCATTGTTGTAAAATACAGCTATTTATCTTCATTTATTTCGTTTCAGGAAACTGAAGATAGAAGAACCCACACGATCTAAAAGTTTTAGTTCTTGCCCCGGTGTACGGTAAGGTTTTAATTATTACTAAAATATTATTATTCTATAGACTTATCTACGCAGTAATAATCAAAAGCTATATATTTCTCCCTGCTTTTCTTGACCTTTCAAGATCCATCATTGTAGAACTCAGCAATTTGAACTCCATCTACTTCGTACTGCGGGTTATTTCAATCTACAGTTCCTTGAAACGAAGCAAATCAACATGAATAGCTGTAATGTATAATGTTACGTATATAAAAATCAGTTAAAATACTAAATAAATGTAATGCAGATATCTTGGGTGTTTTTAGTATTAAATAAAAATTTACGTTGCCCCCTCGTGTGTTTAAGTAAAATAACAAGTCTTTATATTTATCATGGAACGAACTATAATTTTAACTGAATATAGATCTATTGAAAATAACAAAGTAATAGCTGTACTCATAAAAATATTAGCTTAACACTTTTAATTAAAGTTGCTAAGTTAATCAGTTTCGAGAAACCCTACCAAAGTTGCATCCATCTTCCTATCGTAATTCAAATAACGTGGAAAATATTCGACTTACGCTAAGCGAGTAAATGAGAAAATTTCTCTCAAAATTTACATTCATTAAAGCTTTTAATAGAGAAACAACAGCCAACTTAAGGTCCGAGCATAATGTAACGCAATAAGCTGATCACTGGAGCGTTGGTAACTAAACATTATTAGGATGCATCAGCTGTCTGCAAGATGGGCTTTTAGTCTGAGAAGGGGATATCGGAAGGATGATATTAAAACTTTTCATTTAATTAAAAGGCTCCGAAAGGACACTCGGATGACGCTTGGTAAGCACTAAGCATCACGGGGCTTAACGTGAGGGGGAGATCAATGAGGAGAGTTGATCAAATAGTCTATAATGAGGCAGCGAAATAAGTCTCGGCGATCACGTGAAGCTTTAAGAACGCAATTTGGTTGTTCTTCTTGGCCCTGTGTGTTTGATATTATCAAATCTTATCCCTCAGTGCTGTCTCAAGAAGAACGAATGTTTAAAATTGGCTTTTATTTTGAAGACTTTGAAATATGACGAGGGTTATATCCCGATTTCCCTTCAACTAACACTTTGGCGTTCTTTTTTATGATGTTGTTTGAATTGAAAATTTCTGCCAAAGAATGAAACGTAATTTATGTGGATTGGATAGGAAATAATGAAGTATAATCAATAGTATAGCGGAAGTGTATATATGTAATGATTTCTCCTAGCTCTAGTTAATTTCTCAATTTATTCTATATTTTAACTACTATAGTAATAACTTCATCGTTATTTTGCGATCCCTCATTCATCTTAATATTTTAATTTGTGTGATCACGCAATTTTCGAACTTTCTTAGATTGGTATTTCTCACGCTCTGAATTAATAGGATATTCCTCATCAGACACAAAGACTTCAAGTAAAATACCTAGAGATCCCTGCATCTGTTAACACGTGATCTTAATATTCGTTATTTTACCTTCCGATACAGGGAAAAGTTATTGTCATTTCATTCTCGATTTCTTGTCTTGATTTCTTGTGGGCATGCGTCCGCCGCCATTCCGTTGTGTCTCTCTCTCCTCTCGTATAACATTAACAAATTCATAATTCAATTATTTAAAGTTTCCTTATTGTACCACGACTGTAGCAAAACAAGATTTTAAATTTTTTTGCTGAAATACCGAATTAGTAGTAGTGATATGTTTCATACATCAGCTTTGCATCGATTAGTACTAAGATTGGTAGTTAGTGACTTTGGGTTATTCGCTATTGTCTCTTCACTAAAATCGAGGACTATTTGGTAATTCAAATTGCATGAAATTCCAACTCCTTTCCAACAAAAATGAAACGTGATTAGGTGAGTTAGAGGACGATAAGAAATGTAGAGAATTGAATTAAATATTGTGGTATATAAAAAATAGAAAGGAAAGAGAAGGTGGATAGCTGATAACTACACGTTGATACATACATAACTAATCTACTATAATCTAAACGTGCTTGAATCGGAATGAGCAATTAAAGAAGTTAAGACTTTACTATTAGAATATCCAAAGATTAATTGAGTTTCTAGATATTTGAGATAGAGAGAGTCATTTTGGATATTATAAATAAACTGTGTTATCTTTTTCTTGCATGTCTTCTGTTAGAGTCTTGAACTTATTGATTATTTAATTAAACTAATATAACTGTAGGGTTGCAAATAATGAAGGAAATAAGTCACATGTTTAGTACGGATAGAGATAGTGAGCTGAAGTGAAGCATCTGTTTCTGACCTGCGTTGAGTGAGGAGCATGTTGCGGGAATCTAGGTAATATCTACAAAAAGATGATGACTCGAATCCTCAAATTTAATTTATCTAAGGCCATAAACTCCAAAAAGGATAGGTAAAAATAATAATGCTCATTTTATTTAAGCGTTAAATTAGAAAGCGAATATGGACTTTTGCCCCAGAGGAGAATAAATGAGAATATACTTAACCGTTGTTGGGGGTAGTTTAACCTAAAAGTAAGAAATCAAACACTCCTTGCGCTGAGAATATCAAATCAAATTGACGAAGAGAAATAACACGCCATTTTTCTGTGATCGCTTCAAAGTAACGCACATTAGCTGTTCAATTTTCAAGTATTCTATACTGGTACATAAATAAATGAATAATACTGTGTGATTATCAGAGCTCTTCTGAGATTCTGCTGAGTCTGATAGATATCATTTTGTCACTATAAATACTTTGTCACTATAACACTCTAGCAGAAAAGCATAGAAGGACACGCAGCTAGTTTAATATTTACAAAGAAAGTCTATAACAAATCAAAAAAGTACATATCCACGAAAACGCAATGAAAAATGACGCATCCATCAGGTTGCTATTAATTCTGTACAAATTTTAAGTTGTTCAGTTTCTTTATTCTAGAGAGAAAAAAATACATAGTTTTATCTCAGAAAAAAAATATTACTTTCATTATTTTGAATTACTGTTTTCATAAAATGATACTTTTCGATTGAGAGAAAAAACTCTTGCGCAATACCTTTTGAAGATGAGAATAATTCAGTGGCTTCGATACAACTTGTATAAGAAATTTGAAAAACATCACCTGAGTTAATGCGTTCAAACTATAGCACAGGAAAAAATTTCTGCAAAAAGAGTTGACACACTTTAAATTTGCCTAAATTCACAAAAGATTACATTGCTATATCAGATGGCAGCTAATACGTCAACCGAACGTGTGGTTTCCTCTTCTTCTGTACTTTGAAATTTTTTATGTTGTGAAAGTTCTAATAAAAAAAAACCTGTGTAGTTTCTAGATTAGACAAGATAGTAAAACTCAGTTTAATTGGAAAGAAGAATTTTATTTCATTTAATTTTTAATTTAAAGCATTATTTGAGCCTAACACACAACATGAATGAATTGGTCTACATCTCTTTTCCTTCTCACGATTTTTGTCGAGCGCTTAGGTTGCTCAGCAGCCTTCAAGCTCGGATCTGGTGAATTGTAGTGATTTGGCTGGTTATGGAGTTTTAAGACAAGGATATAGGGAGGTTTCTTATTGGTTGAGTCAATGAGCGGAACAGTTGGTATTATTGAAGAAAATAAGATAAATTTAAGGTGCTTGAACATTGGAAGATAGGAAGCGGAGGGGAGTGTCTCTATTGGTTGTCCCAAAGAACATAAAATACATGTAGAGGGAGACGGAGTTTTGTAGAAGAGGGCGTATACGGCAATGTTAATGAAATTTTGAAAATTAGCTATGGAGAGAGAATTTAAGAAATAAATTTGGGAAGAAAGGAACAATTAAGGGAAGGGTATCAGTTTTTCACTTGCAAGTCATTCTCGTTACACATATGTGCATGTGAAGCGCTAGCAGAGACATCTGTCGTGACAATTGATTATCCTCCACCTTGATGAACAGTGAATCATGATAATTTTACATTAAAAAATATAAATAGAACAAATAAATGGAGAAATTCTAACCATTTTAACTACGAAGAATAGTAAAAATCATTCTAATCAAAATACATGTATAATATTTTATGATAAGCTTTGTGTGTCATAAAAGGGGACTTTTCCGTTAGGATTGTATAAGTGACAGAAACGCTTTCAACAGGCAAATAATAGTTAAAAGTAATTCAATTTATCGTATTTCTTTTTCAAACAGCAGTTTCTATAAGTTCATATTGGGTATAAAGTGTAGATTTTTAAGTTGTTAGATATGCTCGATGCCTTTCTTGTAATGCTGAAAGTCTTATCATTTTATGAAATCACTTCAAAGATAAAGTATGAAGTTAAAAATTTTCGAATATAAAATGCTCAATAAGAGAATTTGAATCCCAAAAAAATATTTACAAACGATAATAAATTGAAAAAGCGATAGAACTGAACAAAACAGCATGTCATATTGAATAAAACTTTTGCACTGTTTGTAACAATTACCAAATTGATTTCTTTATCAATGCAAAATGTAGAATAAAATATCCAGTTTAGAAATGAACATCTTCAACTCTTTTCAAAATAAAGAAAAACAACAAGATAAACTTTTAATTTGGCAAAACAAATATACATTCTTTAAACAGCTACAATAAAATTCTACATCCTATTATAAAAAGTTCTTTCAAACGCCACCGAATATTTACAGAGTATTTAAAGCGATAAAAATTTGCCAAAACAGTGCTTCGCGAAGTATATTTAATTGAAAATTTCTATTAAACGACATATTTTATCCAAGGCAAGTGTCTCGTTATCTAAGAGTCCCTTAAAAAGTTATCTGTAGTTTTGTACTCTCCTACAAAATACAAGGTTCACACCGTACCTTCTTTTTCCTCTCTAGAGTCCTCACTAATTGAATTTTCTCTAACGCCAGTTGCAAAAAAAAAAGCAAAAGAAAAAAAAAAGAGAATTACCATTGAAAATTACTTTTTGTTACGTTTCACTAAAAACTTTGTTAGCTAAACACGAGTTGAAAACGAAATTGACCGAGATAACGATTCCAATAACGCTAGAGAGATAGAAGAAGTTTAAAAAAAAAGTTTTTCATCCCTCGACAACTTCTCGAAACAAAAAACATTAAAACGAAGCAGAAAACTTTGCGCCGGGACTCCTCTTCTTCTTCCAACTAAACGGCAAATTGATTTTTCCGCCGTGGAGCTAATTATCAGGTGGAGTGGGCGCAGCGCCTAATTCCCGAAGTGGTGGGGCAGCCATTTTGGGGATGAAAAGATCTTCCTTTAATTACTCGTGAGGGCCACGAGTCCCATTTTTGATGAACAGCAGAACTCGCTTCGGTCCAAAAGGGAAACTTTATTAAGATTTAGAAAAGTCCACAGTAATAGTGACAGAGGTATTAGGTATGTGATAAACCATTTTCTAAGTCCATGTAGTCACGCGCCGTTTATTTCTGTTTTAAAATTATTAAAGAAAACGAAATTTGATAATTATAAATTTGCTCGAAAGTCTGTTGATGTATCTTAAGGAATAATTAATTTCTCAAACACAAGAGGAGGGCAGGGGATGATTTAAGATTCAACAAACTGTTTGCAGGTATCAAACAGCTTGAAGTTTGTTCTTATTATTAATTTCCGAACTAAAGTAGCAATTTATACAAAGTCTACGAGACTCTATTTCTCAAGATATGAAGTAACTTAAAATCTTCATGAAGATTATTTTGATAAACAACTTAAAACAGTTAGTACTCTAAGAGGAAATTACACATTTTGGGGATAAAATTAAAATGTTTTCATATTTCTTACAAGTTTCACGTCTAGAGCAGCCTGGTTACAATTGTTACATGAGAAGATATTAGTTATGGCAAACACAAAGATGGAAGATAGAGTGAATTTATTTTAATAGTAAAAATAATTTTTTTAATTAGATTTTATTTAGGTACTGAATCATAATATTGAAGAATTCTGAAAAGGAGAAAATAATATAGAAGATTGTATATGATACTACTTTGAAGAACCTCTTCAATTGCAGAATAATGAAATTAGAAAGTTTTGGGCACATCGCCTGGTTAAGAATACAGTGAGCTTTCTAAAAGTACTATAATGCATACGTCGTATCATATAACGCCTAGCTTGTAGAACGAGCATTTTTTCAACATACATAAAAAATAAATGGTGAATCAAATTAAACTTAACTTCTGAATTGAGAATGCATTTATCTTCTTTTGAGCCTAATTTTTCAAAATTTTGTTATTTAACGCAATCCGAGATTAGTTTTTATTAACGACGCACTGGAAGCCACACGAGGGCTATTAGCGACGGACCTCGTAATTTTGATCCTCTGTCAAGTGACGAAGACGACAACTGAGCTGTTACCCCCTCTCCTAACTTCCACACAACACCAACGAGAGAACTGTGGGCCCCAACAAATTAAACGTGCATCAGCCCCGGCTACCTGCGGGTCTTTAGTAGCCAAGGATTGAACCCGCGACTGAACGAAAACTGCCAGCCACGAATCCGAGACTATGACCACTAGGCTACCGCGGCCACTTAATGCAATCCGAAATGCCTCAATAATTTCCTTTTTGTTTCTAACTTTTGTTTTAGTTTGTTTGCTTACTTCAAAAGTAAAAAACCATGTAATGAAATAATAGATTATTTAATTAAACATGTCTATGTTTTAGAGAAGTGTTTGAAGCCATTGTAGCGCAATGATTGTGGACTTGAACATGCAGTCAGCTATTTTCATCGAGTAGTGGACTGGAGTCCCTGATGCCATTAAGAAAACCTATAATGTTGCAGGGCTGATGCACAATAAATCTGTTGAGTATTTAAGTCTTCCCATTAGTATGGTGAGGATGTTTAAGGAGGGAAGTGGAATCTAATGTCCATACTCTTCATTCGACCAAAGCTCAAAATTACGAGGTTCGTCGTCACAAGTTCCCGAGTTGCTTCTGAAGTGCGACGTTAATAAACGATGAATCAAATTGGAGAAATTTTTGGAATCAGTAATAGATGAAACATATTATGTGTGCTTGGAGGTTAATTGGTTGGGGAAGTGTGGAAAAGAGCAGACATATCCGATGGTAGGCAGACTGAAAAAGTAGGAACCGCTTAGTCTAGGAGATTCGTTCGAAGTCTGGCCCAGTTAGACTGACATTGTTTTGAACTTTCAGGTTTCTCTTAAACATTCTCTCTAGAATGCTGAAAAAATAACTGTGTATGCTTTAAAGAAACAGTACTGGCTAGAACGATTACAATTTTTTTTAAAATCTCAATGGTGACAATTATATGGTGTGTTGAAAGATCATCTCTTTGTTTTCGTTTACAGCAAATACGCTGGTTCATTACTTTTATTTCAAAGTCAAAATTCCAACTGGAGACCGATAAAAGTGCCAAAACTCAGTAGGAAAATTTATAATAATGAATTAATTTTGGTTAATTAAGCTTTCAACGTTGGGCTATTTGTGAACTCTGCCTTAATTAACATCTGGAATAATTTCTGATTTTATGTTTAAAATTCCAACTCCTTGCCGATGAAATGAAACGTGATCCTTCAAATTAGATGAAGATTAAAAGTGTTATAAATTGATTTGAGAATAGGGATATATGAGTGAAAAAGAATTGACGTGGAAAGGAGGGCACATGATATAGAAAAGCCTGTAGATGATAGTAAAATTAAAATATGAGTGAATTGTTGTGATTGATTTTCTGTAGTTAAATTTGGTAGAAGTCTTTCTTAGTTAGACTAAGTGGTATTAGGAATCGAACTCACGATATTTGTGAAGTGCCTCTCTCGAAGCGATTGAGTTAATTAGCTAGTACTTCATTGCTTATATCGTAGCTAGGATCAGGCAATTTGAGAGTTATGTGAGTAACCTCGATCTTATTATTTGCAATTTTTTAATCTTATTGACTACTTAATTAAACTGTATATCTGTAATTTTTGGTGATTGTCTAAGGATGTTTATTACAAGAAGAAGAAAATTCATCCAGAATTCTAGAAGATAAGTATACTAACTAATTAATAAATACCTTTGCTAAAAATTATCGAAATAGAATCTGTTTGTAAGGCTCATTGGAATTTTTGAATAGTAATATATTTTTAGTACATACGTTATTACGGTATTAATTATTTATTTTATTCACGAACAACATGAAGTGAAACAAAAGTCTGAATTTATAAATATAAAATGTAGTCAAATAACCGAGTTAAAATTGAAAGATACAAAATATGTCTTTCAAACCAAACTAACAGCGTTCTTCTTAGAAACTACCTTCATATATATTGTATAACAAATGCATCATAAAATGGAGAGAGAAATTCCGTATCTAAACTATTTAGTTATCTAACTATTAAGCGAATGAAACCATAAGAACTGCTTTTTAGTTAATATTTGGTTGTAGAAACGTGTCATGCTATTAATTTGTATTGGGTGAAGATCAGAGTTCCTATGTTAAATCCAAAAATTTTCTTGAAATATTATTACGGAAATTTTGGTCTTAGTTTTCTTTACCGCGAAACAATTATTGTAGCAAGAAAGATTACCTCACAGGCTTGGAGGGATTACGCCACGAAGTAATCCTGAATTGGTAGGAGCATCAGAACGCGATGACAAAACCAGATGCCCATAAACAAGTCTGAAAGGTTCTAGGGAATATCTTGAGAGTGTATATGTTTTCCAACCACTGTATGTATCATTTAAAAATGTAGAGTACATACGCATCTTATAGTATTATTATGATTTTGTATAGTGACAACTTTGAGCCAGTGGCAATTTTGCGTTAATTGCTTCCTATTAAAAGTAAATAAATGTTGTTGTTTTTTTTCTAAAAAGTTTCAGATCAAAATTTAGATATATTCCAAAAATCCTGCTTGTTAAATGTGAGGACTTTTCATACATGTGAAAGGTGATAAGACCAATAACAATACCTAACATAAAATAGATTCTATAAATGGATTCTTTCCCTCTCTTTTTTTTAAAAATCCTATCATGGTGCAATTCCTCACAAAATTGGTATTCTTTACAATACGTCTAATACAGTTGAAGGATAAACAAATTTAAGTTACTGATAACTCTAAGAATAAACGTCAGTTTGATGATACCATATACGTATTCATTCCAATACTGAATATTAAAATTTAACACACACACGCATCCATATATATATATATATATATATATATATATACGTGTGTGTGTGTGTGTGTGTGTATGTATGTATGTATGTATATGTACGTATGTTTTTCTATATATGTATATGTGGGTGGGTGTATGTATGAGTGTGAGTGTGTTTGCGTTAAATCAATGAATCTGTCTTTTTACTTTGGTGGTGAATTCATTCATTGAGTAACGAAGATGGCGTTTTGGTATAAAATTGTGAGGTTTCTCAGTGTTTGTATTTGTTTTAATTTTGTAATTTTTGCTTTATTTTTTAATACAACATATTCAAAAATTTTCATTCTGCTTTTGATTTTATCTTATTCAAACAGCTCAACATTTTATATTTCTAATGACTTTGTCCTTTGTAAGTATTCTATATTTCATTACATTTTAGCCTTTACCTTTAGCTTACCTTTATGATATAATTATTGTTTTAAATAATATAACCCTTTTTAGCAAAAGTTATTTTATTAATTGGTGTTGAAATATTTTAATTAGTATTAAAATAATTTAGATGATTATTTAAGTTTATTTTAGTATTTGGAAGAGCAATTGAATATGTTTCTAATGTTTACCTTCTTTCTTTTTTTTTGCGATTGTATTTCTGAATTTTGGTTTGGTATCCTCTTTTTATAATGTTATTCACTGAAAAGTGTGATATTTAGATCTGTAATTACCAGTATAAATATGCATTATTCTATTCGAAATTATGCAATAGTTGAATAACATTATTTAATTGTTTCTAAATATCGGTTTTTCTATCGCGTTTTCTTATTTTTTACTTTGCTAGCTTTTTTTAGGTAAATTTTCATTTGATTTGCATAAGTGTTAATTTGAGTTTTGGTTACTTATTTAACTATTTAATTTTCTCACTTATACAGTTATTTTCGTTTTAAATAATCTTAAAATGTTTTTTCATTTATAATATGCACTACACATATATTTTACACATATGAACGTTAAGGATAATTCATATGACTTGGCATTTATAATTTGTCCATCTGTGGTTAAGCATCATTTACAAGCATTTATGCTTAACTATATTTTCAAGACAATTCTCAAATGGAAAACATTACATTATGATATTTCTGATACATGTTACTTTTTTAAAAAAGGAAAACTCAATGATTCGATTAATCCAATAATTCACGCATATGCAATGAACAATTAGTTTTTCTTGTTATATTTTGTCCAAAAAAATGTATGTACAAGATGCTAAATCCACAATTTAATGGAAAGAGAGAGAAATCAGATATTGGTTTTTAAGAAACGAGAAAATTTTCTTACTTGGAACAAGCGATGAGCGCTGACAGGTAAAAAACACAGCACAGTACATCAGCTCTTCCCACAATGTTAGATACCTGAAAAGAGAAAATGATATTTTAATTTTAGAATATTCTTTTGAAAAATAACTTTGATGGTAAAATTTCTGTAAACATATCATGTCATGACAAAATATTACTGAATTCCTTGTACTTCGTCATAATTGACAATCTTTGGAAGCAGACAAAAATTTTAATCTCATTTTATGGTCTATAAAGTGTAATTAAAAAGTTCAAAATCGGAAATTTTATTTTCAGGAAAATTTATTTAATACACCTTCAATTCTTGTCACTTTCGAAATAACAACCTTATTGAAGGATGTAGGGCTAGGATCATTTTTTCTAACGACCCAAAGTCGACTCATAATCATTTTAACACACTTTACGCCAGTTCAGTATTAGTTTCATGTTCTCTCAATGACGTATCATATTGAAATATTTGCCCTTAAAAAAAATTTTGAATTTATAAATCGGAAAATAAGTAAGGTTAAAACAAGTCTGGTTAAAATGAAGATACTGGCATCATTGTTAGTTCATTATGAGTCAAGATATTCTGTACTATAATAACAACAATTTTTGACGGCTGCTTAAAAATTTAATGATATATAGCATGGATGAAGTGTGATGATGTTACTACTGTGTGCTACCATCCGTTAAACAACCAAAATAATTTGGATCCTGCTTCATGGGTTATTTATTTTTGCTGCCGCTTCAAATTGTCACCTCTTTTGAAAGTTGGATTCATCTCAAAGCACCAAGAAACAAGCATAAATTAAAACTATGTGTTGAATCAATTGAATTCACTCCGAAGAAGTCGAAGATGGTCTCATCGGCTTGCAAAGTTATGGCAACGAGTTTTTGGAATGCGAAGAGGATACCACCAATGGACTCCTCAAAACCGGAAAGAATTATCAATTGACAATACTATAATGATTTATATCTAATTTCCATAGCTAACATAAATAACTACGTTTGAAACCATTCCCATATGGTCACATAACAAAGTAGCCATTATCACATTCCCTATATTTCTGACTTATTTCTTGGTATTTTTTTTTATGAAAATGACGTAAGGGTGCGAGGACTTAAGGGGAATAGAATACAAGACTCCTTTCCTTTTTGTGATACACATTTTTAAATTATTAATAGAGCTAATTAATAATATTTTACTCACTTTATAAAGTTATAAAAGTAGATTTTTAGTCAAAAGGTTATTTTTTTTAAAACTTAGTTGAATATGGATAATGTTTTGAGATGTATTTGCATTTTAATAAAGTTTTTTTTAAAAAAAAAATATTACACTGCATAGTTATAAATTTCTTATGCTTCTACAAAGAATATCTATGCATATATATAACAGAAAATCCTTTTCTTCAAAATACTACTTAAATTTTAAGATGTGATTTTTTTTATATGAAAGGAACAAAAGAATTTTTTTTTTCTTCTGAAATATTACAAAATTCTATAATTTTTTGAAGGAAATATACAGAGAGATCATTAAAAAATGTTTATTTACTATTTGTTATATATTGTGTTACATATGAGAAAAATATTTTATTTATAGATTAATTTTTAAAAAACAGTACTTAAATGCCAACATGCCATTAAAACTATGCCCATATTCAACTAAGATGAAAAAAGTAACGTTTATTCTAGAAAATTACTTTTATAATCCTATAAAATTATTAAAATATATTTATTAAGCACCCAAAAACTTTAAGCTCTACTAACAATTCCAAAAAAATATATATCATAAAAACAAGGAAGTCATAAATATAATCTTACACTACTCCTCGCCTATCCTGGTACCTTTAAAGATTTAGCATTAACTTTTATTTTGGGTGATACAAACTGAAATAGAACTGCCTGCAAAAATTCACAAACAATTCATGAATACATATTTCAAATTTAAGCGGTTTATGTGGCCTTTTATAAGACGTTTACGCTGACTAATACATATTATCTGAGACATAAATTTATTTTGAAAACCTTGATTAAGCTCATCAGTAGTTTCTTTCCAGTTATGCGTAATTTTACTCTTATGCAAATTCATTATTGTATTAAATACTCTAGTTCCTTGTTATAAAATATAGAGAGTTAAGAAATTACTATTCATAAAAGGCATTGTAATATGCATTGTTCCAACATTTATCGGTACCAGAATTCTTTATAACGGCAAAGAAGCATTTAGAGTATAAAGTGCTAATTTCAATTTCAAATATGGAATGAACTAAAATTAAATTTCGGAATTTCCTATGAGATCTTGTATAATAAAAGCTTTCAAAGAACTTCATGTTATTAGTCATTCAAGTTCTATAAATGACATAAAATCTTCAAATCAGAGGTAATAGCACGAATTTCATACATGAGGTCTTAAAAGCCGATCTTACATTTAAACCTTAAGAGTAAGCTTTTCGTTCATTGTTGGAATCAATAAAGAACTTTTATGCAATTTTAGGAAATGGTTAACAAAAGAGAACAATCCTTTATTTTTACATTTGCGAGAGACGCTAAAATGTCTTCTTATTAAACATAATCATTCTAATTCCATGATTTAGATTTAATGTTTAAGTAAGTGTCAAGAAATCCATTGGGAAAGAACTGTGCGCTTTTTATTGAAAAAAATGAAAGGTTAGATATTTTTAATTTATTACTCGGATGCCACTGTTTTGGTTGTATTAGTTTCATCTTAGATGTTTGCAAGATGCTATTAGAGCATTATACGAAACATTTGAAACACATCTATAAACATATTTTTAAGTAGTTATATTGAGGAAGAAAGAGTGTCTAAATGATAGTGACAATTAAGTTCAATAATTCTTCACCAATGGCATGGCATCAGATCATCACTCCATCACAAATAGCTGTACGGAATAACGGATTTGCCAAGAGTTAAATCAATAGGATCTTATGACTAATATACTCCTTTTCTGATATGATGTCAAAATTTGCCGATTGATTTACCGATTCAGCACTTACAGACATCATTTATGAGTTGTGTCGTGAACTCATCACTTATTTGAGTCTTTAAATTACAACATATATCACCAATAGCCGATATGAAAACGATCCAAACTTGGTGCTAATTCACATGACTACGCACTTTGTAGTGGCGCTGCAATAAAGAAGTCGGTTCAATATAAACTGACGCATAGTGAAAAATTCATAAATGTAATGAATATATTGAATCTAGGAAGATTTTAAAAAGCGATGAATGTCAGGTAGATGTGTGAGAAGACATTTCGCATTGTTAAAGGAGTTTGAGAGGAGCCTGATCATCGGCTTGAAAACCACAGGTTGGTCAACGCACCGTGCTGCTCGTCATGTTGGTCGTTCGGAGTGTGCCATCAGAATATGTTGGGAGCAGTGGACACGAGATCGTACCCACGTGCGGAGAACTTGGCCTAGAGAGACCAGGACCACGATGAGGTGGGAGGATCGAAGGATCATGCAGTAAGCGTTGGAAGATCCATTTTCACGATACAATCAGTTGTAGGGCGGCCAGATGTTCCACAAACCTTTTCCAGATGACTTGCGGAAGCGAATCTGTAACCCAAGGGCCCTTTTCGTATACTACCTTTAACACCGAAATATCGGTGAGTCCGTCTGCAGTGGTGCTAAGCCAGAGCGACGAGGAATGCCACAGAATGGCCAAACGGTGAGATAACTGATGAGTTTCAATTCGTTTGGGAGACACACGGTAACCACGTTCGAGTGCGGAGGAGCTTTTGTGAATGTTACAATTCCACTCATGCTGTCCCGCGAATCTCTGCCCGCACAGCCTGTATAATGGTCTGAGGATCTATAGTCTTTAATAGCCGCTTCACGCTAAATTTAGTGGGTGAAACCTGAATGGTTCAGCATTGTGTTGATAACATTCGTCGACCCTACGCGAGACCATGTCTAATAAGTTTTCCAGCGGCAATGTTTTAGCAAGATAATGCTCATTAGCATACAACTCAAGTAGCTCCAGACTGCCTACCTCTAGTTCAGACTGTTCCATGGCCGTCTACTCTCCTGACGTGTCACTTATGGAGCATTTGTCAGACTGGTCGAAACGCCAGGTGCCGCCCTGTCATTCTGTATATGATGTGTAGGTGCCTTTTCGAAATTTGCGGGACCATATGTCTCAAGGTAACAT
This sequence comes from Nephila pilipes, assembly GCA_019974015.1. Taxonomy (NCBI): domain Eukaryota; kingdom Metazoa; phylum Arthropoda; class Arachnida; order Araneae; family Nephilidae; genus Nephila; species Nephila pilipes. The sequence goes on along the minus strand of BMAW01078825.1, from coordinate 92,585 downwards.
CCGACGTCTAATCAAATCAATGCTGGACCATGTGGCAGCATTTAATGCAGTAGGAGACATCCCGACATTCTATTGAAGTTGCGCAGTATTTGTCTAATTATACATGCTGTATCTACTTAATTGTCTTGATTTTAGGAACAAGTTGAATCTCTCATCTGTATCATCTCATTATCTGTATTAAATCCAGGTAATGTATCATCTCATTATCTGTATCTCCTTATTATCTATATTAAATTTTTTTTTCAAACCGAAGCAGTACGGTGCGATAAATGAAAGCGCAGTAGATGCGTTGTAAAACACACATAACTTCGATTTTTTTCTAAATGCGCAAATCGTTTCGAATTAAGCACCCAATCAACCAATAAACCAACCATTCAATCAAAAAATTTCCATTCCATTGTCATAAACGCACTGCTTTAATTATAACATTTCACTGAACAATTTAATAAAATTAATCTTTTTTTTAAAAAAAACACCTTTGATGGTTTGGTATGTTTTTTTTTTTTTTTTTTTTTTTTTGCAAATCTTTACAAACGACCAATTACTCGTTTTTATCCCATTATATTAACAGTGTGAGATGATTGGACCTATTGGACTTGCGAACGGATATCTCAAATCTAGACTCTAAAATCCAGAAAGTAAAAGTACTGAGCATGTGACGCTCAAGGAGAATTTTTTTCAGCACTGCTCTAAGATCTTAGTTTTGGGAGTTGATTGTAATGAGTGTTAAAAGGAGTGTCTTGATTACGAATCCCACACCCTGCGAGTTGAGCGTCATCCGAATGGAAACGCCAAATTCCAGATTTTTAACGAAAAGAAAAACTGTTTACGGGATGATTTCATGAACCATACTAACGTGTACAAATGTGGTGTCGTGAGTATAAATCTTGCGGAAAATAATTCCAAATCGTTCATAGTCTCTTCTCTGTTTTAAGGGACTATAAAGGATCGTTGAACTTTACTCTCTCGGGGAAAGCAGTTAATGTCGAGTGGTTCTGAGAAACCCTAAAAAACTACGGCGGGCAATACAGATCAAAGGAAGGAAAATGTAAATGAAAAGAAGTTTTCGTTGTCTGTGTGGGGGCGTTACAATGCGCTACTACACGCAGCCAACGCCAACACTTAGATTCATTCGATGGGGACATCTTCAACCCCTCTCTACAGTCTGACATCTTCAACCCCTCTCTACAGTCCTGATCAAGCTTCTTCACAATTTCGTATTTTCATCTGTCTGAATTCGTTTATGGGTGGAATAAGGTTTCTAAGAAAAACACATAACTAATATTTAAGAAAAAAAACATGTCAAGTTAGTTGAAGTATACATTTATTATTTTTCAGATTTATAAGTTTTAAAATGTTTTTTTTTTCTCAGTTACTGTTTGTTCAGCTTACCAACGCATTCATAATTCTACTCATTCGAAAAATATTTATTAATCATTTCCATTTTTTTTTCTATATGATATATATAGAGCGCATTTAGAAAAATTATGGATCCATTTTGCAATAAATTGAGTACTTTTCGTTCAAAAGATTAAAATCAGGAGGAGTTTTGCTGAATTTTAGCACACGTAAAATCCATTTTATTTTTTCTTCTAATTCTAAGTAAGTCTATGTAAAATCAATTCCTATAGCTGCTTAAAACACCCTTGAGAATTTTACAAAAGTTTCATGTTAAAAATACTAATAAATTAAGGAGGAATAGTGTTTGAAAATTTCCAGAATTTTTCATAAAAATGTAAATTTTTAAAATTGTGTCAGCAATATTTCGAAATTTTAATTTAAAACTTATATCATGAAATGAAACACTATATGATGCGATAAAGCACAATTTTTAAATGTGAAATTAAGAAAAAAAAATTCAACGAGTACAGGGTCTCCTTAAATAACTTTTCATCATTTTCTACAATTTTTGCACCCTCAGATAAATAAAAGATCTCCCCTAAGACAATGAAAGGCTTGAATAAATTATAATTTGTTCATTTTAAATGCTTTCGATCTTTTTTGTAGGTAACACAAGACCTATGGAAGATTAAATTTATTAGATAAATGTCCACCAACAAGTAAAACTCACTGAGTTATTAGAATGGAAAATCAATTTATCAAATTAAAAAAAAAATATCGAAGATATTTTAAAGACCGAATATCTCCCTATAGCATGTTTCGGAACTTTATTATCTTGCTTAAAAGAACTAGATCAGTAGGGATTCCTCCTTGAAAAAGATCCGAGAGTGCTTGTAAAAATTATTTTTGTTTCTACATTTAGTTTTTAAATATCCACACTGTAGAATACAAAAGGTATCAATATCCATCAGTAGCATCACCACTATTAGGAGAATACAGCTAACGAATCTATAATCCCTCTTCGACTTTTTCTTCTGCCCTTTTACTAAGATGCTGTCATTTCTGTCGATTCATTTCCAAAAACACAAAATGCACGCAAGGTCTCTCCCCACGCAAATATAGGCATAAGGAACACATCTAATCGAATGGGACTCCTTTTGTATAATTTATGATTCCTTGAGACAAAGACGTTCCATAATTTACATCGAGCAGCCGGGGCGGCACCACCTCCATTATCGACTGCTGATCGGCATAGCAATTAAACGCATTGACATCCCCACATAAGAGCATTCATCACCTCGATTCTCCCAAACCCAATAAATCGGGCAATCACCGTAAACAAAGGCGTTTAAACACACACTCCTCACCTGCTTCCACGGATCCATTATCCGAACTCGAACAAACACGAGAAAATGTTATTTTTATCCACTAATGAATAGTGGGCCGAAGGAAAACTTTGCATAATTCACATCTTCTCGAACAAACAACGGAATGAAACGGAAAAGAAGTAGGGGTATTTTAACCGCTTTTACCGCCTTATCACTCACTCCATCCTTCCTGGTAATTAACCCCTAATTCATTCTAATGTTATGCGCGTTTACAGCACCCCCTTCACTCGGGCTCAATCAAGCAGGCGATAATGTGTGCAGGGCCCCCCGTTTCGGAGCGGTCCCCTTTCGTTCCGATTGTAAAGTGTGGGTATGTTCCAAGAACAAACGGCCTTTCCCCAAGAAGCGGCCTTATCGTTAAATGGGCGACATTATCTTAATTAAAATCGGGCGACGCTTAAGATAAGGCCGATGCCTTGGAAACTTTTGTGTCTACCTCCAATATTTGACCTCGGAAAACAACGGGAAGCTTTGTCATTCTAATCTGTTGGGGATCTGCAGAAGAGAAGGAAGAGTGACTGAGGTTGTAAACTTTAAAACAGGAACGAATTAATGTAGGGGATGATGAATGGTGATGAATTTATTAGAGGGGGGAAGTATTATTAGCTCGGAGCTAAGATGGCAGAGCAGTCAATTGAACAAGATGGTTTATTCATGATGATGTAGTGTTTTTAAATTTGCTTTAATCTTCAGATGGCGACGCTCCTAGGTAAAGGTAATTGATGTTGTAGGCCCTATAGACAAAGACCTATTATTTGCTCCTCCTTTATCTTTGTATTTGTGTAGTTTTTTCAACGAGAAATTTCTATTCTATAGTCATATGCCTCCTGTTTATTTTTGGGGATATGGTACCCTAATTATTGAAGTTACGAATTTCAGTATTGGTGATGAGTACCTTAATTGGGAATTCAAGTACTTATTCCAACAAAAATATCCCTAGTAATAATGAGGTCGATAGTTCGTTAAATTCGGATAGGTTTGACTAGTGGTTATAGCAGAGGACTCGTGCCCGGCGGTTTTCGAACAGTAGTAGGTTCAAGCATTGATGTCACAAGAAAATTACACTGTAGAGGGGCTGATGCATGTTTAATCTATGCTGGCTCAAAATTATCCCATTGGTGTGGTGTGGAAGTTAGAAGAGGTGTGGTTAGAAGAGAAGCCAGCTCAGGTGTCTGTTTCACCACTTGATCAAGAATCAAAATTACAAAGTCCGTCGCCAAGAACCCTCATTTTGTTTCAAGTGCGACGTCAACAAAACCAACTTACCAACCAATCAAAGTCCTTATGACGTAAGGAGACAAAACTTAATTACTCTTTTTTTAGCTTCTTATTAGTATTATATTTTTAATGGGTAATTAAAATTTGATAATTCATGTATCGCAATTTAATTCCTGTTTATTTTTGAAGATATGGTATCCCTATGATTGAAGTCACGTATGTCAGCGCTGGTTATGAAATTAGCTAAATTGGGAATTTACAAGTGCTGATTCCAACAAAACCATCTCAGATAATAACAAGTGTTATAGCTCACGAAATTCGAATGTGTCCTTAAATCTCATGGTGTGTGGAAATTAGGAAAGAGCTCAAGAATAATCCTCAACTTCTGAGGTAGGTATTAAGTTATGAGGTTGATTGCAACAGATATAGGAAGTAACAAATTTAAAAAAACGGATTTATTAGTTTCCGAAAGGAAAAGAAAAACATTCTAGTGATTTCAAATAGTTAATGCAATCCTTAATGAGAAATGGAGGATTTAAAAAAATCTAAAATTTATTAAATAAATAAGTGTGTTTGACTTATAAAAAATTCTAAAAAAACTGGAAAATTTGAACGTGAAAAACTGACAATTTCTAATTTGCTGAATTAAAGAAGAAAAAGAATATTCCTACTATATATCCTTAAAAGTTGCTCTTATCCCATAAAAGTGCAGTACTTATCCCATAATCTAAAGAACCAACAAACTCTTACATTGTATTTTTTTGTAAGATGTGTGCTCCAAATTAAATGTGGAGCATTATGTGGATGAAGAAGACCCCCTTATTTTTAGATATTGCAATTAAAACGCACAATACGCTTATTTTTTTTAATTTTTATTTATTTATATATTTTGAGTTGAAGCAAACTTACATCAAACTTACATAAATGTATGACTTGACCCTACGTCTCGCAATGACGTCGGCACTTTCACTACCAGTGTAGTGTATATCTTTTCGCCGACTCGTTCGTTCTTCAAAATATTAATCAAATCGTAATTCTAAAGTTCACCTTAATTTCAAGCATAGATGAAGTAATTGGAATAGTGACTCTTAAACAGTTCAGGAATGCAATTAATTATTTTCCAAAGACATATTTATTGTTTCTCTAAAAAGGGAAATGTTTTCTACTAGAGTTCACTGTCCCTCTGAACGGGTATTAACTACCTCTATAAAATATCAAAAAACACTCTTACCGAGATACGATGTTAATAATTCTACAAAATGGAGAAACTTCGTCCAGATAGTTTTATAGATCGCACAGTCTTTATAGATCACACGGACACACACCAGTAAATTCCACGCAAAACCGTCACACATTTGCTACCTTTCAACTATCGTAATCTTCCTCTTACCGTTGCCTTCCTCTATCTCTACAATCTTTCTGTTTCGCTTTTATAGAACTTGATATATCTAGATATCTATTCAATGCGATTGTAAAGTTTTCCTAATTTGATAACCACATTTCATTTTGTTGGAAAGGAGCTGAAAACGTAAATACAAATTCAATACGAAACCCCAGATATTAGTTAAGGCATGTCTTACGAATGGTATGTGTTACACCAGGGATTCCCATCATTGCATTGCGAAATTTTTCGCATTCATGGATAATAAGTTGAGTTTTCAGATCCCTTAACACCCAATTGAGTCCACGTGATCTCTCATTTGCAAGCCTTAAAAATGTTTGTTTTTCTCCCAGAAACTGGATAGTGATGATCTCAACTTTTTGGGTGAGTTTCCTCTCAGAAATGTAGTCATTCTCGCTTTTTTGCAATAGAAGCTCTCGCGTTTGTCATTCATTCGAGACTAATTACATTTCGATAATCCCGAAAGTTTGAATATCTCGCAAAAAATTATATATCGTGATGGCGAAAAAAGATTTAAAGGGTGAAGAATTAAATGAAACTGAGAATGAGAAATATATGTCAGAACAATGTGAGTTTCCTTCTGACAGAAAAAACGTTTTTATAGAGATTCAGAAACTGAGGATGATTTCAGATCTGAAAATAAAGATTTTTTTAGGTAAAGAGGGTTTAAAAGGTGGGTAAAATCAATAGAATTCAAAACTGTTAAGCGAAAGACACATAATATTATAACGGATGGAGTAACAGATGTTGCCAAAGGTATGGAAACCATATATGATTCCTGTAATTGTTTTTCACTCACGATTTATTAGAGATAATTGTTATATTTATATGTTGCATTTAGTATTGTAACTTCTTTTCATTTTGTAAGTGTAACTGAAGTATATTGTATTTTGTGCTTTCGAGATTTTTCTACATGCATTGTACTATTTGAAGAAACTAATAAATAAAAAAAGACCCAGGTGTTGGGGAGGTGTTACCGAGAGCTAAAATATCTATCTATCTATATTCTATATATATATATATATATATATATATATATATATATTTCCTTAGTATGTAAAAAAGTATGTATAAATTCTATACTGAATATTTTCCTGCCAAATAAAGTATTTTTTGTAAGTTTTGATATATGCTGCACTTCAAAGCTCAGTGAGAAGGAAAATATTATAGTAATAAATATTGTAATAGTAAAATATAAGAATCATATAATTATTTTATAACATTAAAATGCGAACTGCATCTTTCAGGCGCAACGCGCCTGAGGGAAGGAAATTCGACACCCGCCCTATATAGGGTTAAAAAGCAAATCGATGGTATAGAACTTTTAGTGCTGTTATATATCTTTCTCTCAGAATAATAATAAAACTGGAATATTGTAATCTTATAGCTTCTCAGATAATAACTATCTTTAATTGATATTGACAACTTCTATCTATTTACCAAGAGATAAGAACTGGAGGAGAATTGAAAGAAAAATACTTTTTCATTAATTTTAAAAACATTATCTTCGGCGTTTTCACCCTTTACTATCATTTTCTTACTGTCTGAAGGTCTGACAGCTCATTGTTCATTGAAAGTTTTCCACGGATATAGAAAGGAGCAAAAGTTTTCGATCAAAGATATTGATAAACTTTCCATTCATTTTATTTCTGTCAAGAAATGCCTGGTTAAGATTTAGAATTCAATAATACAAAAGAAAAGTATTTTTTTTTATAAATCTGATTACTGCTGCTGCTTTTTTTTATTTGTATATAGCGAATGTATCTGTGTGCTTACTGCTTTAAAATAGTAGTAGTGCTATATCTTATTCGTAATATGGCTAAAATTTACTATGAAATTAAATTATTGTTAAGGACTGAATTTAACGTATTTTTTTAATTTGGAAATGTAAATAATCGTTGAATTTAAAAATAATTCCGAAAGATAAAACGTTTAAATTGAAAATAGTTTATATGAAAAAGTTTCATAGCATCCGTTGTACATTAGAACCATTTATGAATATTTAAAGCAAATGGTATTAAGCAGAAAGTCAATCATAGAAAAACTATATAATACGAAAGTAAGTTTCTTCATTTTTGAAAGAGCAAATGTTTCCACCAAGGGAAACAAAATCCCACCATAGAAATCCACACCTCTGCTGGTTCACCGATTAAAGTAGCGTCAGTGGAAGAGAAGCGACGCATTCGCATAGTGACGAAGAAAAGTGATTAACAGCAGTCCAGCGTGCCTGAGGTTATTCGAGTACAAATCAAGATGACAAACAGACGTGTACTGAGAACGTGGTTGGTAATAGAAATGTATGCTGTTATATGGTGTGAATGGGCATATAAGACTAGTGTGTCCGTCATTCATGAATGGCCGAAGACCTTGTATGGTGAACAGATCATGTCTCGTCAAATAGTTGGACTTTGGTGTTGCTTGTTCAGTGATGGAAGGTAGAGTGTGGAGGACGAAGGAGGAATTGGGCAGCCCTCCATATCCATAAATGAAAACCACTCTGTTAGAGTATAGGGCATGGTGTTAGCGAATAGGAGCATAACGCTGCTGACGTGCCGTCAACACTGCGAATTGGTCGAGCTCAGGCCCAGTTTTGAGAAGGAGCAGGTTGTATAATAATTCCTTCCATCGCAGGTCACTGAGTTTTACCAGAATGGTTTCTTCAAACTGATTGCACGCTATTACAAATGCCTCAATGCCAGTTGCAACCTTGTCTAAATATAGAACAAGGTATATAGTTCATGACGACATGGCTTATATTTTTTTGCAATAAAGTTTCCATGTGAAAAAAGTAAAAAGTTGGTGAAGCTTACTTTCCTAACATCCCTCATATACAATAAAATTTAATATGACGCAATTTATTCTGTGAGAATTTCTTTCGAAGTGATCAAATAAGTGATTTAATTATTTATTAAAATTCCATACATTTTATCCTATAATAATAGTAAGATATGCCATAATATTTTTCTAAAAATGCTTGCTAAAATATGCATGCAAAATCATTCTTCAGATTTTCAGTTAATATGGAAGCAGAAAGTTTCGAAAATTAATTTACGGACATTTTCTCTTCAGTTTGTGATATTGAAGGAGGTTTGAACGACTCTTTATTAAATTGTTACATCATGGTAAATATTAAACAAAAACGAGGGGAAAAAATCTATACTCACTGCCTCAGTGTGAACGGGATGAGCGGCGAACATGAGGGCGGCAACGAGGGATGCATCTCTTCTCCATGCTAACATCTCCCTGCAAAAATAGAGCAGCAGGACCACGGCCACGGAGTGCAGAAACACATTGGTAGCGTGGAAAGAAAACACGCCACCCCATAGGGTCCAATTCAACCTGAAACATGAACAGAAAAAATGATTCTCAATTTAAACTAAATAATTCAACACATCCTCTACGTAATAAAGTACACAGCACACTCTCATATATAATTTACTAAAATCATTTTGAATAGTCGTAACTTCATTCGTAATATGTTATTAAGTTTATAATGCGTTTATCGCATTTGAATATCAAATTCTCTCCCGATGGATGAAACATCACTTATGTAAATTAAATTATATTTAGAAAATGTAATGAATAGATTTGTATAATTTCATTTAATAAGAAGCGAAGAATTAAATGCATTGCTATTAGTGGTTATTGGCAGATATATTGAGATGAAAATATCAAAGGAGGTATTTGTGTCAAAGAAAGATGAGATAGCGTATAGAAGATCTATAAAGGCTCAAGGATTCGAACACTCGATTATAAATATTATAATGACTCGAAACCGATTGGCTTGATAAGATATATATAAAGCTAATATCTATTTAGATCACATTATTAAATGAATTTTATTTTTCGGTTTGCGAACGACTGATCAAATTTGTAATATATAAGCGCTCGTTTCATATAAATATAACAGCTCATTTTCATAAAAGGAAGTATCCTTTTCATTCGGATTTTTTTCCTCCTAAGCTAATGATATATAAACTAAAGAGATAAAAATGTGCTATGTTTAGTGATTTTTTGCTTGATCGCAACTAACGGAAAAGTTGCTACGTTATTTGCGAACTATAAGCTCCATATGTCAGCTGACAACGTAATTTATCTTAGAAATAGTTCCAAAAATGTTTGAGTTATACACTGAAATATACGGCACATTTGGTTTCTTGGTATTTTAAAGTGTATTGAAAATATTCTCCAATAAGGCAGTAGCATATTTTCTTTATTGTTCTTTGCTTTCGTTTTCTTTGGATCTGACACAAATAATTAATGAATATTCATATTTCTAGCTTTAAACGATATTAATTATAATAAATAAATAAATGTTGTAAAAGTTTAAATGTCGCATAAGCTGAATTAGATTTACATACGTTCTTATTACTTAGTTCTAATTGTTTACGTAGGTGATGTCCTGGGATATATCTATATAAAATTTAGCAGTCAATTGATTACTCGAGTATCTATTGGTGGAATATTCAGATTAATGTGAAATGAAAATTTTAATTAATAGATAACAAGAAACATATGAAGCAAAAAAATACTCTCTATTACTTATTATTTCAGGATTATATTGATAATAAAACTTAGATGAAAAATAAATCAGAACTTACTAAGTCTACTATTTCATTAAGTTTCTGAGATTCAGTTCAATTCATCTTCATAATTTAAGACTTTGGCAGTTAATTAAATATTTCTTCTACTACGAGATAAGTTATTTAAAAATAAAATGAAAAACACTAAGCTTATCTACAAAATGCACTTGTACTGGTAAGTCTAATTGATTCGCGCCTATTTTTGGTAGAAAAGAGTACGCAGCTCTTTAAGGAAACAAATAGAAACCGAGAGACATTCATAACTGAATTATTTTTCCTCTTTTACATTTCCCAAAGAGGAAGTGACCATTTGTCTAAGAGAGGTGCGTGACTTCCGAAACAAACTTGTTTACGAAGCTCCAGTCCTTGAAGCATCGGAAGTTTTCAACCCAAAAGTTCCATTAAATATTGCAGAAATTGAATAAAGTCCGCCTTAAAGGCCATGGAATAATCCTTTCTCGGTACTCGGTAGAAACAGCATGGAATGCTAGATAGATGGAAGGGCACGCGAGTGGAAGGGAGGGGGCGTAAAAGCGAAATTTAAAATTCCATTTTCGGAATTCACTTTATGCACTTTGTTCCAATCAAAAGAGAAGTTTTGCATTAATCAAACTGGTTCTGACACTTTTTCCCCGAAGCGACCTATGGCTTCGTGCCCTAAGGGAAAATATTCTTCGTCTTCAACCATTTTTGTTTACCTCTCTAAAAAAGGGAAGGAAAAACGCGAAGGAAATAATTGAATTTCTTTTTACCCTCATTTTTTTTGAAGAATGTTCACGTTTTAAAGCAACTTGTGCTTCTCAAATTGCGTTTGCCCTGACTTAAGAAAGCGAATTAATATCGATCTGGGACGGGAAATGGCAACTCACTAACAGAATTAAATGCGATTAGCGAAGAAGAAATCGCGAATGGCGTGTTCGAATAAAACCGAAGCACGCGAAGCCCTAAGATTTAGTTTCTTTTGAATGGGACATGTCTGAATATAAAATGGCGCAGCAAAAATTCGAAGAAATAAGTTTTGATATTCAATTTATAAAGTCTAAGTCAGAGTTTTCAAAATGGTAGATTGTGATTCGGAATTGGGTCACATGATAAAAATATTTCAAAGTCCCCCCGCCTTTGCTACATAATATCACGACTCGCAAAATGATGCCGAATTTCTTTGTGGTAAGTTGGATTGTTTAAATAAATTAATCTAACCATGTAAGGTAACAACAATGCTTTTTTTAAATGAAAGAGTAGCAGCTGCTATAAAAAAACTGAATTTGTGATGACATCTTGTGGAAGGTGGTAGTTGCAAAGCTTTTGATAAAGCTAACAGAACTGTGAAATGAATATAATGTGGAATAATTACAGGATGATTATTCAACTGCTATCGAGAAAAATTTACTAGACATGGAGATTAATATTTAGCAAACTGGGCCCCCAATGAACATTTACGAAGAATGGAAAAAGAACCCATTTGCATTTTACGTCGAATTAAAGACAAAATCGACAGATTATGACGTGGAATCGATAATGGAACTGCCGTCTGGTATATCAATCAAAGTTACGAGAGCATTTCACTGATGAAATTTTCACTGATATGTCGGCAAGAATACCTAGCTTAAGCAGAAAGAGCTGTTACGCTTTTGATGCTTTTTGACACCACCTATAAGTGCCGGGTTTCAACATTTGGTTATCTAAAAAAATGGAACTAGAAACGTAGATTGAAGAATTAAGTCTGTGTATCAAGTTATTAAATTTCCCACCATGAATGAGAACCTTTTAGTTAACAAAAACACAGCACACACATTACTGTTACATTTTGCCCCAGACCTGGAGCAAGTTGTAACATAAGTGAGACAAATAATTAAAAAAAAGCAATATTTTATGTATAATATTTTGTAATCATTTTTTATTAATTAATTATGATTTATGTACTATTATTACTTCGTAAAATGAAAATAAATGATATTAAGCAGTTTTATAGTAAAAAAAAACAAATTTCTTTAACCCTTCAACATAAAACTCAGTTTTTATCGGAACTGCCGTTAATATGTACCAATGACCAATTATTTCCTCTCACATCCTTCATGTGTGTCCGCATTTTACGAATTAAACATTACTTCAATTCTTTACTAGAGTTACTATAAGCATTCTACATAATCTAAGAAAATGCACCCTTTACCATTTTTTTTTATTTTAGTTTTTTTTGTTTTTTGAGGGGGTCTTTAACATTTTCTTTCGGTAGTGGTAATGGATTGGTGAAATGGCGCTGTTTTCATCGAGTCAAGAATACGAGTCCTGATGTCAGGGATTAATGTCTGTAGCTGTTGTGGCTTAGAGATCGCGGTCGCAGACTCATTGCCGGTGGTTTTCATCGAGTCGTGGGTTCGAGCCTTGATGCCACATAAGATCTGTCGTGTAGCCAGGACTGATCCATGTTAAATCTATCGAGGCTAAAAGACCTCCCGTTTACGTGGTGTTGAAGTTAGAAGAGGGAGGTGGTAGCTCAGGTGTATCCTCCCTATAGTCATCAGGTCACCTCACCTCGTGTTGCTTTTAGTTCGACGTTAATAAAGCCAAATCGAGAATGTTGAATCTATCGATGCTTCAAATCCTCCTGTTAGCATAGGGTGAAAGTTTTGAACAGAGGGTGCCAGATCAAGTGTCGTCCTCGTCATCTGACTGAGGTTTAAAATTGCGAGGACCGTCACCAATACCTCTCGTGTGGCATCTGTGGAAGCAGTTAATAATCACTTAACCAATTGATCTCTTTGAAGAAGCATTTCGGCCGATTCTAATCTATGCAGTGACTATATGGAGGATAGCGACAAAAGAGGCAATAGAAACCAATTCAAATTGCACAAAGTAAAATAGTGAGTATTATCACAAATACAATACGGGACATTTTACTGACGGAAACCTTAGTTTTCAAAGCATGCGAAATACATTCATCGCTAGTAAACTTCAAGATCTATTCTAGATAGCATTGAAAAGTGAAACCCAGTTATTAGAACTCAAACAATTTTCAACAATAACAATGAAAATTTAAAAAAAAGTATTCTCCACAACCAGCGGGTCAGCTCCTCTAATCTCTTTCTCCTAGCACTACTCTAGTAAATTACATTTCATTCGTACTGACACTCATTCGCCCCTCTGACCTTTCTCTCTTTACCAGAATGAACGGATGGCACTCAACAGCTGTTCCTAGGAGCACATATTTACCCTCTCCACTCAGTATCCATCACAGAAAATTCTTTTATTTTCTCTCATCCTTCCATCTACACTGAGTAAAAACATCCAAACTACTGTAAACTCAATTGGTTTATATTCTCTGACGGATTTATGATCGACATGTTTCAGTTTTAATTCCATTACAGATTATCGTGCTAAAGAAGTTAATTTCTTATCGTGTATTCAACAGAACTATTTTGATTTCTCGCATGACGCGGCACAGAAATAAAAAAAAAGAAAGAAAATAGAGTAATTGTGATTGTTTAATTCATTTACACTGAGAATCAGCATGAGGGCTATAGGTGACGGACTTCCTCATTTTGAACTTCGGTCTAGCGACAAGGTCGATATCTGAACTGGTACTTCATTCTTTAAACTTTCACACTTTGCCAGAGGAAGGAGGACTCGGAGCTCGTCACCTTTAACCAGCAACAGTTCCACTACGTGGTGGATCTTTTGTAGCATCGGGATTCGAATTCACGACTCGACTGAAAAAATACTTCGCGAGAGCTCTAGACCATGACTACTCATTACTACGGCCCGTTACTCTCGGACTTTCGAATCGAAGAGAAAGGAGAATATTGCTTGACAACTTACACCTATACCAGAATAAAAATCAATCATATCATGATTTTAGTTCTGAAGAACATTCTAATCATATTAGTTTCTGAGAGCATGAGTCAGATTTAATATCATTGATAATTTATAGATGAACGATATTTCAGCTTTCACATCTTCGTTATTTCTTCCAGTTTTTACTCTACTTCCTTTTTTTGTTATTATCTGACTAGCTGTTTTTATTAGCCCCAAAAAATGACCTTCCAGTTTAGAACAGGAGTACAAGACGAATAACGAAATTGTACGAGGAATAGTGTTGTGCTTGTTTCCTTCCAGCATTTTCTGTGTTCGCTGAAGCAACTAAATCTCGTCGTGTAACGTAGTAGTACTGTATACTCGTAGTTATGATACATGGAACTTCATGGTCCATGCCTGATTCCCACATCACATATATTGATGTTTGTTTATTAACGTGGCACTTCAGAAGCAACATAGAAGCTAATAGCTATAGACTTCGTAATTTTAAACTTCCGTAAATGGACAAGGAACATGAGCTGGCCCTTCTTTCTCAAACTTCCACACCACGCTAATGGGAAGATTGACGGCTAACAACAGATTTAACATGCATTAGCTCCGTTACTCGGTGGGTCTTCAGCAGTGTGACGGTTCAGACCCACGAATTGAAGAAAACGATTAGCTCAAAAAATAATGACCCAATGACTATGACCGCAAGTCGTCGACCATGACCAATAGGTCACCGCAATCAAGAAAATGCAATAGAAATAAAAGACACAAGATTGAGGAATCTTCTCCTTCCTGGTATTCAGGATTAGGAGGTCCATCGTTTGTGTAATGTCTACACAATCGTATAACTCAATAAAATAGAAATAAAAATTTTGATGATGAGAAATAAAATATTACACATTTCAGAATTTATTGCCTATTTCTTTTTTGTGTTGCTTTCTGTTACTGATAATTGACGAAATGTACTATTGAGTTGGTACAGATTACAAATATATTTCTGGTAAAAATATATTTTTATTTAAAATTCTGATTATATAGGATAATTTTTTTATTAGTTTTTTGTAAGATAACATAAAACACTCAAACAAAGTTCGAAATAGAAATTCATTTTTTCATATAATTTTCAATAAAAGCATTAAAAGAGAAATTTTACGAATCAAGAGTCAATTTTTAATTTGTGCATTTTATTCCGATATTGCGTAATGCTTTAAGAAACATATGCTATTAGATACGAGAGATACAAGAAGAGAAAATTAAGTTTTGTCTGAAATTCAAATTCACTAATTTTTATTCCTATATTTTTTTTCAAATGCCTATACAAAGTTTAGTGTTGTAATAGTGTTGTACTTGTATACATAATCAGTAGTTTTATTTTTCATGATGGCATTTAATAAATAGTGCAAATTATGACTCTCCAGTTTGGCTACTTTGGATCTGATTCATTGAAATTCGCCAATCAATCAATTAACAGTCGGTAAAGCAAATCGTTAATTTAATTCTATTCTTGTCCGAAGAATAATCAAAACCAAATGTTTGTAATACGAATACAGAGAGTAAATTAACCCAAATCCTCACAAACAAAGCTTAAATGAAAATTCTTCAGCACTAGGATCGATAAATCCTTCGGGATCAAGGCTGGAATGGCGAATAAATGCCAACCTTTGTTGTTGTCTTGCTCACTTCGGTTGATTAAATTGAAATTACAATTAAATTTTTTATATATTTTTTTCATGTGTTTGTTTTGAATTTAATGTATAATAATTAATTAACTTTACCACCTTATAAAAACGTTGGTTTTTATATCGAATTATATCTGTCTAATTCTCATCTTTTCCTATTAAAAATACTTCTAATTTATATAGAAATCCTTATTTACAGAAGTCAATTATTGACAAGAGTAGGATCTAAAAGAAAATATTGTCATAGAAAAAGCTCAAAATATTAGTTGAAGGGACAACACGTTACAATATATATATATATATATATATATATATACTGGTGCACTGATGTACAGGAAGTAAGGACGACGCAAGAAATTAGCACACCAGCGCAACGAAGAGTCGGAGTGGACTGAAAGACTATTCAGGAGATGAACTAGGATGAGGTACGGTAGCACATGCGCAGAAATGCAGCTAAATGTGATGCGGGAGTGTCGGAAAAGAATAAAGCCAGCCAGTGATAAGAATTCAGCATTTCTAAAAAGTGATCACACGGTGTATATCAGCTTAAACAACTTCGAGTTTCTGCCTCAGTGTAAAATGTCGAACAATCAATCTTTTTGATGATATATGGATGGTGTTTTCCGTGGTCGGATCATTGGAAATATAGAGGAAGGTCAAAGTATGACAAGAGTGTCTGCGGAGTTCGCGATTGCTCACAACATTGTTTCACGACTTTGGATATAATCTTAAATTACAGGAACAGGTGTCCAATAGTTCAGCATTGGTCGTTCATGAACAATTACACCAGAGGACGACAACTATATTGACAGGTCACGCCAGCGGACGACAGGAACCAAAAGAAACAGGCTCCAGCCTGGGAAGAAATCGCTAGATACATAGAACAGCCGATTGGATAACTGATATCTCGTTTTACCGTGGCTAAGAGGCTACACAGTGGGGCTTTGTTTGCTTGACGACATGTATTGAGTGTACCTTTAACGCCTTCTCATCAGAGAAGGTGTTTCGGGAACGACAGAATTGGACAGATAAAGAATAAGGTCGAATACTCTTCACATATGAGATAAGGTTTTGCCTGAGTAGCGAATCTGGAGAGAGCGAGGAACTCGCAATAACCCCTCCAACATCATCGAAAGCTACTATTTTGGAAGTCGTGGTATTCTCGTTTCGGCAGAGCTTTATGCTTGGTTGACCTCCCGACCTTCACATTTTAGAAGGAGGTGCAGTCGCCAGGGTCTGTCATTGTAACGAGATTGTACTTCCGCATAAGCGTCTTTTTAAGGCGCTATGGGTAAGCACTTCCTCTCCATGAAAGACAATGAGCCAGTTCATCTCACAGTAGCTGTTGAAGAGTTGTTGTACGGTGAGAATGCTGAACGCATGGATTGGCCAGCAATGTGTTCGGTTCTACATCTCATCAAGCATGTATGGACATTTATAGGGAAACGCTTGGCAGCTTATAACTTACCTTCAGTAACGATTCCGGTGCTCCAATTGACAGTACAAAACAAGTGGGTTGCAATGCATCAACAACTCACAGTCAACATCATATTCAGCATAACCAGACGATGTGAAATCTGCATAGTAGTCAGGGGGAATGATATCCCCCTCTATAGCCGGATGTTTCTGGCTGGGCACCAGTCACCTGGATGTTTCGACCTTCATTCACATTGGGCTCCACACTGCGTTTTCAAGAAACTCCTTTTTATCTCTACGATTTCTTTTTTTGGTAAATTTTTCTTAATATATATATATATATATATATACACTGAAATGCTATTGAATTAGGGCTAGTAGTTTGATAATGAGTTTGATCTCCTCTGATCTTGATAATGGCTTCCACAAGATTAGATATAGATTCAATTAATTTTTGGAAGCTTTCCAGATAAAAATATTTTTAAAAAGTTCAGTATCTAAAATATTTAAATAAAAAGATAAATACTTGAGATTGTTGAATTAAATAAACGTGAGATGAAGGGAACATTATTTTAGATTAATTTTTATAAATATCGTTCTCGGAAGCAGGAGAAGATCTGTCACAATGGTACTCACAATTTTGAGCTTCAGTCAACTGACGAGGTTGAAATGGAAGCTGGTTAGCTACTGCTTTACTCTCTAAATTTCTACATTATCCCAACACGAAGACACTGAATTTCGAAAGATTTATTGTGCTTAGTTTATTTTTAGTTTCATTATTATTAACGTCACACTAGAAGCAACACGAGGGCTATTGGCAACGGACCTCGTAATTTTGAACCTCGATCAAGTGACGAAGACAAGACCTGAGTTAGCTTTCTCCTTTCTTAACTTCCATGCCACACCAACGGGAGGATGTGGGCCCCGACGGATTTAACGTGCATCAGCGTCGTGCTGAAGAGATAAGTCCGGCCGTGAAGTGGCTAGGACATTACAATGAGGAATGATCTATATATTATTGAATACTTTTTTACTCCAGATCTAATTTGTTTTTTATATTTTTAACCATTAAATGTTATACAACCTTACACTCTTACTTCTTCAAAAAAATAATAGTATTTTACAAAAGTCTACAATAACTATTTTTCTTTATGTATTGGACCTTTGATCAAACGCTCTAAATTGCAAATGTGGAATTCTATGAATTAAACAAGTGTACTATATAGTTGAGTTCGGAGACATGGGGCACAAAGATATCGTCTTTATAGTTTTTGGCCTGATCTAACGATCTTTTGTGCTAATGATCAGTCCGAATCGTCTGGGACATTATATACGATGGGAAACAATCTACTTATTTTTCTCTTTTCGGCATTGATAGAGACATGCGGTCATCACATTGTGGCTTTCATCGAAGCTGGTGATCAAACCGTCCCTCCGTTCTTTCGCCGCTGTAGTGAATACATTAATCATGTATCTCAACAAATAAAGCGCATTCCCTACGATCTTGATGGATTCGAAATTGCAGCGCATTAACAGATGTGTTTTATTCCCTAACAATGGTCATATATATTTTGGGGTTATTGATGTGTTCACGTACTGATACATCAATGCACAAAATATATGCATTGATTAGAAGAAATATTTTTAATTTTTGATGTAAGAGAATATTTCAAAAACACTCTGAAATAAATGCAGATGTTCGGGTAATTAAAACATTAACTTTAGGTTGTCTGCATATGAGATGGGTTTTATCGTGATTTTCCCTTCTACTAAAACTTTGGGCTCTTTTTTTATGATGTTGTTTCAATGGAATATTTTTAAGATGAAACGTGATTTATGAAGATTTAATTAGAATTAGTAAATGGATGGAATTAAGGACTCGCATATATAAATAGTGAGGTCCTAGTTGCGGATCTTATTAGTCTAGTGATTGATAAAGATAGTTATCAGATGCTATCAAATAAAATAACAACATTGAGTAAAGAGTGAGTCCAGTTACGAAATACAAAGAAGTTTTGCGTGCCACTCGAAATTAACTGGCCTCATTATATATATATATATATATATATATATATATAGTTATGTGTGTGTGTGTGTACAGTACGCAATTGCGTTTGTTTGAGGAATTCGATTTATCCCCTTTTTAATTGTGGCTCTTTTAATACCAATTCAAATTCTCCCGTTAAGAACTATTAATACTGTCAGCTTTCAAGTCACGAGAAGCGACTGATTCTTCCAAACTATAGTACAGAAATCAGCAATATTCTACAAAAAAAATTAAGGAAAATTAATTTTTTTTGAATTAAATGTATATGTACGAAATATAATTTAAGAAACTGTCATGCAATTACAACACAGTGCGGGGACTTCATTATTAGCGATCGAAAGGATCCGAGTCAGTCTGGAACCATACGCTTCTGGATAAAATACATTATGTTTGTCACAGACGGATTGGTGGCAGATTTCGCCTAATCCGTGCGTCGCATTCCCTCCCCGCATCCAGTAATGCGCATTCTTCAGTAGTTTTGATGGTTAGGCATTCAAATTTATAACCTCACACTCAAGACGGACAGCACGCTTCTTAAAGTGAGCTTAACTTTGTAATTATTTCCGAATAAGAATTTAGTAGAGAAATTGCGACGATAATTATGAGTCAATGAGCTGAGATATTCCCATAGTAATGGGATATGATACGAATGACTAACAGAGAAATGTTCTTTGAAATTTTTATGTACATTACGAGCTTAAATTTTTGTTCAGATGATTCAGTTCCGCTAGTCACAGATTGACCAGGACCGGGTTAGACCAACAATCACTACTATAAGTAAGCGTTATACCAGACCCAGGCAGTGCATAATTGACGTAGATAAAGTAAATTAAAATTAAATATGAATTATTCCTTCATCTGAATCTGTGTTGTTGTGTCATCTTTGAACTTCCATCTTTTCACTTGGCCGAGTAACTTTGATATGGATACGCTTAGGAATTTTGCTGAATGGTGTATAAAAGTAATACACAATAAAAATATTTTAGAACCGCTTAAGCGCTAACTTATTTTTTAAGTGTGAGCTAAAAATGTTTTTTTATTTGTTGATTTGAGATGAAAATGTTTTTTTATTTGTTGATTTGAGATGAAAATGTTTTTTTATTTGTTGATTTGAGATGAAACTAATGTACCTAACATTAGTTTAGAAGTAATTTTACCTAACAGGATCAAATTTGGCAAAATAAATAAATAAGTAATCGGATGTTTAGAGAATTCACAACTCGAGTCAATAAGTTATATCGGATGGAGAAACATAGCGTATAAAAAAGAAAATTTCCTCTTATGGAATCCCATTTTATTTAATACTTGTAAACAATTTGTATTGTGGTGGTGCCGTGAAAAACATTTATTGTTTCCTTTTTCTAATGTATAATTTTGATAGTTTCTTTGGTGAGATGGAATCGAGTTTTTATTTAATATATTACCTTTACTCATTTGAAATTTTTTCATTTGCTTTAAGTTCCATTGAAGTAAATAAATAGTGCATTTCTCCATTTATGACAATAATACTGAAGTATATATAACATTATAAAGCATTGTTTTCTGCGGCTATTTCTTTTGATGTATGTGTGCTTCAAGTGTGAGAAACATTTATTC
This sequence comes from Nephila pilipes, assembly GCA_019974015.1. Taxonomy (NCBI): domain Eukaryota; kingdom Metazoa; phylum Arthropoda; class Arachnida; order Araneae; family Nephilidae; genus Nephila; species Nephila pilipes. The sequence goes on along the minus strand of BMAW01078825.1, from coordinate 72,114 downwards.
CATAAACCTTTTTAATCTTCTATAATTTTGGCATTACTTCTGATTTATTTATTATTTTGTTTCGATATTGCTTCCATTTTTTTGTCTGAACGGCTGCCGGGAATGAAATGTCAAAGAACAACATTCGTTAAGTCTAATACTTTTATACCTCCAGCAATTACTTAACTTTTTTTTTTTTTTTAAAAAAAATCTTTTTTTAGAACAACAAAGTTTTCTAGCAGCGCCATTTTCTTTACACCGAAACCGAAGCCAATATGGATGAGTATGTGCATGGTAGAAAAGGAAAAAGGGGAGCGAGAGAAAACTCTATCAAGAAGCAAGAGAGGGGGGAAATATAAAAAAAAGGGGAAAAAATAGGGGATTTATTTTGAGGGCATTCATATAATGATGAGAGTAAATCTATTGGGGATTATGATCCGATTAAGATAACGAGGGAGGAAACTGGTTTTATATCTTTTCTTTCGCGTTTTTTTTACGGCGGCTTCTTTTTTGGGGCTTGTCCAAATTCGCCATTAAGCTAAATATTCTTTCGGGTACGGTGGCAGTGAACCTAATTGCCGCGATTGTTTCTCGCATTGGTCGAGTCCCCCGTGTTTTCCCTAATGGTCGGGAACAAGCATTTCGAGGTTTTGTTTGAGCACGAAAGGGGAAAAGTCTAAGCTTAGACAGCAACGGAGAAAAAAGAACATCCATAGATCGTAATTTCTTTAGGAATTTCGTACATGGGATTCATTCCTTTTTCTTCAATTCATGAGAAGAAAATCTATTTCCGTTGATAACAATGCATGCAGTGTAATGTTATTTATTTCTTAGTTATGTCACGCGAATTTCTAGTAAATCATTTAAGACTGTAAGTATCTATAACTTGCAATAATGTACTTTGTATGTATTTCAGTACTTCAGTTTTAATGTGACTAACAAAGAAATTCTGAGACTCTGGTATCTAATAAAAAAGTAAAAGAAGTATAAATAAAAAAAAGTAATATAATCGAGTTGCTGGTCCAGGGATGGCCAACCCGTGGACCACCAGGTATGAAGCTGCAGCCCTCGGAGCTGGGTCAACAGAATAAAGATTTAAACTTTTCTTGTACATAGGATTACTGAAGAACATTCCAACACAAGTCGTAAGTATTATACCCTACTGCCATGGGAATATCTCACTACCTGATCCAACTTTTGACACATTTTTTCTTTAATCTCGTTCAGAAACAATTACAAAGCTCGTTTTAAAAAGCTCACGGGCCATCTGGTGCGATTGGGAGAAACAGAATGTATAACTAACCAGCAAATTTATTGAAGAGTGCTGGAGCGCATTACTAGACATAGGGAGGGAATGCGATACGCGGAATATGTGAAATTGCAGCAGCCAGTCTATCTGCAGCAGGCCTAATATATTTGACGCAGAAGCGGATTGTTTCAGACAAACTGACTGCTCGGTGTCTTTTGATCGCTAGTAATTTAGCGCCAGCGTTATGTTGTAACTGCAGGACAGTTCTTAAGTTGTATTTCATGTAATTTTTTTTATTTCAATAAAATGTAATTTCTCTTTATTTATAGCTAAGATATTTTTCTTTATAATAGCAGAATGTTTTTGATGTTCCAAATGAGGTTCGAAAGGATTAGTTGCTTCCCACGACTAGAAAGGTGAAAGTTGTAGTAGCTTTTAACGTGAGAATTTGAATCGGCATCGAATTCATCACTTGCTCTCGCCCCCATAATATATATATATATATATATATATATATATATATATATAATGCAGCCCGCCTTATTAAAATGTGTTTCCAAAATAGCCCGTAAGATTTTTGGTTTAGACAGGTCTAATCTAATCGAAAACTAGACCAAGTCCACGATATCACATATCTTCAAAATCTTATACGATGGGGTTGTAGTAACTATAAATTCTCTATCAAGCTCCATACAAAAAAAAAAGATATTGGGAAAACTTATAATAGACGCAGGCTGAAAGGACTTTCAGCTCCTTTGTCAAAAGTGAGATTCTTAATGTGTTCACCTGCAAAGGGTGCCGTTATTTCATTTAATGGTTAGGACGCCTCCTGCGTTTGTTTCATATACCATAAGTGAGTCAGAGGGGGTGGGTTCACAATTGCTAGTTTGATATTTTTTATTTTTGAATAGGTTTAATGAAAAGTGACAATTTAAATCCTATGGAATATATATCTTATCCTACAGAATGTATTGATATAGAATGAAGAATATAGGTTTTTATTCTATAGAATGAATTAAATAAAATATAATCCTATAGAAAGTATTTGAATCCTAGCGAACAGATTTTAATTGATCGACTGTTTACTAACAAAACATTTAGAAGCAGCACGAGGGCTATTGATTATGTGTCATGTATTTTTGAGCCTAGCTCAAGTGATGAGGTAGGCATCTGAGGAGAATTATTTCTCCAAACAACCTCACCACGCCAGAAGGAGGACTTAGAACCTGAACCAATTTAACGTTAATCCCCCTCCTCTACACAGCGGGTCTTAAGTGGTCTCAGAATTCGAATCCAAGCCTCGCGACGAAAACAACACCGCTCTGAGTTCTCTAACCAGGCATCAGCGGCTGGATAGAATAAAAATTACTACCTTGGCCAAAGTATCAGCAATTTAATTTTTAAGCAGTTGTATATGAGATTGTATGGTGAATGATTCACCTTTAGTTCGTAACTTAGATTATCTTATTTCAGCACTAATAAGTGTTGTTGTAATTAAAATTCAATCAAACATCAAATAAATAGGCGAATAAGGTTTTAACTTAATGTTTAATAAAACTATCAGCATTCACGATACTTGTATCTCCTCTGCACATTGTAGCAGCATTCACGCTTACTCAATAAAATGTTGAAAGATCTTACTAAATGTACACTGTTAAAAGTAGATCCGAGTCAAGATCGACTCAATCTCATCAACGTCATAATACCTTATCTGTTCTACACTTTCTCAGGTATTCTATCAAACTCCTACATTTCCGTTTCTTTTCAACTGTATCAATACAGCTCAATATCTGAACTTTGCTTTGCGTAATTGGAAGTTGAATTGTTCGAATTCATTAGCGTCCAAGAAATGTTCAAAAGGACAGTAGAAGGAACATAAATTTCCTATTGTTACAATAGCACTTTTTGGGAGTATAATTACTCAACAGGCTAATATATTCATGGTACTGAGTTTTTCCTACTTCATTAAAGTTGCGAAATATACGATTGTCGAGAATGATTTAACATTAGAGAGAAGGAAAGTTAAATGACTACCTGTTTCATTACTTTTTAAATAACTTAATGACTCTTAAATGTAGAATCTCATTCAATATTTTAATAGCTCGATTTGTTGCATCAATTCCTCACTAAAACTTCTAACTAAATATAAGATGATAGAAAATTTTATGAAGAGATCTAGAAACACAAATTCCTTTGCGTGGCTGTAAGAGTAAATTGATAAAATGTATGTTATTTATTAATTTAAAAAAAAGGAATTGTTCATTAAGATGCTTTGACAGATTTTGAATGTTTATATATATATATATATATATATATAACAGTCTAATTTCTTTATTTCAATACAAATAATATCAATAAATAAATATGAAATTCTTTGATTGAATTTTTGGTCTTGAAACTAATGTGTCATTATAGGTAGCTCTATAAAATAATCAATAACCATAAGACTTTAAATGAAAATAATAAAATTTCATATTCAAAATGTAAAAGAAATTTCATGAACATATTGAAAGAGAAGTATTATTTTCTTGAATATCTTTTCTTAAATTAATCCATTTATTTATACGGTAGAAGTTTGACCCTGAAAGGTCTGGAATAAACTAATCAACATACAAAAGTTTAAAATAACTGAATAAAATTCATTGCTAATAACATCCCACCTGATATATAAGAATATCAAATAAATTAATAAATATATTTGTTATTTTCTTTCATTTTTAAGGTGGGGGTGGAGTGTGAATTCCCATATTTTAATTAATATCGTTAAATGGTAAAAGCCCTTTTAAGTAAGGGTAAGCTATTCAACATACTGGAACATTTTCCTATAGCATATGTCAATGATTTGGGGACATTTGTGCCATCCCAGAACAATTAGAATTTTTAATAAAGACTTGACTGAATTCAAAGTGTTCAATTTTCATTTTTTAAATGATCCTAAAATTCAGACAACAACTTTATCTGCAAATAAATTTAATTCATTCCTATAAATTCGATATAAAACCAAATGTGGTTCATGACTAATTCATCTGCAACATTCATGTTTAGTATCCGAAAGAATATATATGAACGATAAGAAATAAAATAATGCTTTTAATCAAAGTCTGTGTACTTTGCCCAACATTTCTGTTTTTATAGCGCAAGAGAAAGTTTTAGCTGCTACGAAAAATTTCAATTTGTGTTTCTCCACTTGTTGCGTGAGCTGGTAATTACAAAACTTTTATAACAGAAACTCAGAAAACAGAACTCAGAATAAGTAAAATTTGAATTACTGAATGAGATTTCGACTGCTAACCAGAAACTTTTACAGGTGTTATTTGGAGAGAAATATTTAGGAACGTTTTCCTTCAGTGAACATTTAAAAAGAATGTAAAAGAGCCCCATTTGCATTAACGTAGAATCTGAGACAAAATTGATGGATTCTGACTAGAATCGATAACTGAACACCTGTTTAGTGTATAATTCAAATACATACGAGAGAATACCTCTGACGAATTTTTGACTATTGTATCGTCAAGAGTACACAGTCTTAGCAGAAGAAACAGACAAAATTTATGACGCCTTTTATAACGATCTATAAGGATAAAGCCTAATTTAGAACGTTGGTATTTTTAAAAAATAAAAAAAAACGGCAAAAAGGGGAAAACAAATCGGAGCTGGTATCCGAGATATGTTATCCATCAAGAAAGAAGTTTTTAATTAGCAGTTAAAGGTTCACGAATAACATTAATAATAATAGTTTATTAAAATTGTCTTTTTGCAGTTAGTTTCGTAATAGTTTCATATAAGATACTATTAAAGTACATGAAAATTACATTTACGTCTATGTAATGTTTTATATTAACTAAATTTTAAAATAAGCAGTGAGTGTTTAGGTGGTCACGAAATGATTTTCAAAATAACCAGGTAACAGGTAATAAAGTTGGAGAGACATTGATCTATACGATATATTGTAACGAATAAAAATTCTAAGGATACATTGACTTCTAATATCTGCAGTCATTTCCATTTAAAACACGACTCCTTTTAACTCCCAGTCGTATAGATAAGACTACCAGAGGCACAAACATACTGTATTTCAGAGGCGTTCGCTAACCGAAAACAAAAGAAAATTTGGGTCCGTCCCTCCCGGGTCGTGGAGGAAGTGTAATTCTGGGACGGAAAGAAAGAATGCACTGCTGAAGTGCTTTCGGAAAAGAAATCGTCTGCCGAAATGAGCGGGAAAAGGCAACGCCTCGGAAGCGAACTGCGACCGTAATCGACCCCCCGACCTCTTCCTCCCCCGCAATCACGTCCGCAGGAGAGGAAGTGAGAGCAAGAACCGGATATGTCGAAACAGTTTTCCAGTTTCTTCGTCTCCCACGCTTCCTTAGAATTCTTAAAGAAATGAAATAAAATGCACCGTGTACGGAATAATAGAAAAGTATTTCTGTTTGGCACAGCAAGATTTACCAAAACACTCTTCTTAGATAAGAAATAAAACACAAGTGAAACAGAATTTAAGCCTTAATTTGTTGAGGTAGCTCTTGCGTAATGCTCAAAGATAGGGCCTGGATTTGGAACACTTTTTTGGATGGAAAAATATATATTAGAATTTATTAAAATGCTTTTCTTTTACCTCTTCGTTATTATTCATTTTTTCTGTTCTCATTTATAATTTAACTAGTTATTAAGTCTAACAACACAATTATAATAATCAAAGTATGAGGATACAGATGATTACTATTATTAGCTTATTAATTTTCTTAAATTTCTAACATGCTCTCTCTCTCTCTTTTCTCTTCCAACCTTCACGGCGTCTAGTGGAGACAAGGAATTAGAGCTTCAACTTTTGCTCTTTCTCAATTCGAGAGATTAGGCTCATACTCGTCAACTATCCTCAAACTACACATCTCTCTTTTTTACTCCCTATTTTCATAACTTCTTGCTTCCGATTTTTTTTTATTTAGTCCCGCTTGCATATATTGTTACGTACATGATTTTAGATTTTCTTGAAGTGCATCTCTTATAGAGGAAAAGAGTGATTTACCGAGATGTCACCAGACAAAACCAATGACCCCTTCACCTTGGAAACGGATTTGGCGACTTAGTGAAAAACTTCAGGACTTTGGCGACAAATGGAAGGTATTCGAAGGCGCTGAAACCTAAGCGAAAAATCGAACGGAAAAAAAGTTGTGTACTTTTGTGAATTTTCTTATGTGACGTCCCGCTTGGCAGGAAGAGTACAAATCCCTCAAGAGCTACAATCGGATGAGTTAGGTTGGTGAAGGAATTCGCCTATTTACGGAATCAGTTTGTCTGTGGAATCTGCTTTATAGACCGATCGGGGAATCGTAGCTAAGTGAATCTGCTGGAGGCTCGGCCTGAATCTAGCGGAACTGAGTGAGTCTGTCTGTGGAGACTGTTGTGGAGATCGACAGAAGCTGTCGGCATTTGAAGAGGAGCGTACCGGTTGAATTTAAAAAGAAGTAGCGTGTATATGCTTGTAATTGTTGGATACTGTTCTAGCAGATGAGAATATTATTGTGATGGTTTTCCGCAGCGAGGAGTGATAAGCGAGTGAGCTGAACGTTGCTGAAATAATTGTGAATGTCGGTAAAAGTGTGCTTTCTTCCCGTTTCTTTGTCACTGTGTATTTTTGTACTGTCATTGTCTAATCTGTGCTACCTTCTCAGGCAGAACAATTTGAAAAATAAGAGTACACAATATATACTTATCTTGAAGATTTAAGTATAAATCGTCATTTGTAGTTATCCTCCGGTTGGACTCGAATTTCCCTCCCCCGGAAGAAATTTTTCCGTAAGAATATGTATAAATTTCCTCTATTCAATTCATTACTTTTTTAAGGATCATTTAATTTGTGTAAATCACATTCCTTTTGTTAGGGTAGAGATTTCGTTTAAGGGGACTTAGTACCTTTGCACCTTCAAAAATTCGATTTTTAAAATTTGATTTTAAAAAATAGTACTAAATGTTAGGAGCACTTTAAAACAAACCGTGTCAAAATCCGACAATTATTACGCCTTGTGCAACAAAAAATGTAAATGTCTAAAGTTGCTTGTTCTATGTAATGCTATGTAAACAAACCTCTTTTTCTCAGTTTGCTATTTTCACACTTTCCCACAGGATTAAAAAAAAAAATCTTTTGCATGCAGAGCTTTAAAATTTTACATGAGTGTTGTACATGTAAATCTTTATTCTGTGAACCTCAATTTGTTAATAGGATGATTAGATTTTATTTTATAACATGATACATGAAAAAAAAATTACTAAATACAAACTTGATAACTTTTCTAATTTTTCAATTTTTTTTAATATGAGGTAAATTTAAAATTTGAGGTTTACAGAATAAGCGCATTATTTCGCTTTAATTTGGTATAAGAATTATGGTTCTACTGTACATCTTTCAAAAGTTATCTTGTGGGTAACGTAAGGTAAGCTAATTTATTTTTCAAATTTTTGTACCCGTATTTCATGTTGTATAAAAAAATATATTAATTTAATAGCAAAACTTGATCCAATATTTTAAACTATGCACTTTATTACACAAATTAGGAAAGTTTCATACTGAAATGAGTAAAAATTGTTGTTTTATGAAGAATCGAAAAAAGTTTGTCAAAATGTTCTACTTTTGCTTTCGTAAGGTACTAAGTCCCCTTAATGCAATTCTTAATCAGAAAAATCCTTAAAGTTGGTAAAGAGAAAACATTGCGGATAACCCACCGTCATATTCACCGATAAAAAATTACTGTACAATTAAAACAGTTTTTTAACATTAATGTGACGAAGCATTCTTTACATAATGTTAAAAAATAGGACCTATAGATACTGGAGGCCTTTTCAGATTGAACAATTTGATTTCAGAATGGAACAAAATTAAAAAAGAAATATTTTATATTTTTTGTTGCCTAATTTCATAAAACTAATAAATAAATAAAACTATTGATTTATTTAAAAAAAATTAAAACCAAATACAATAAATACTAAATCGAAATTTATATCTATAGATCAGGCTAAGAAAAAGTAAAGTAAAAAAACATATTAAGAATACAGAGCTAAAACCGATCAAAAAGCAGCCACGTTAAAAATTAGAAAGCTAAAAACAAGTAATTAAATAGATTATAAAATTTTTAAATTTTGCAATGGCTTAAGAAAGTTTTAAGGTAAATTAATCAAGATTTACAAGTCTAAACTCTCCCAAAGGGTAAAATGTTATATAAAATGTTGGTTAGAGAACCAAAAAAAAAATGTAAAATATCACAGATTAAAAGATCAGAAGGCAAAAAATATTTAAGAAAAATACCAATGAAAATCAAGATAAATATACCAGACAAAACTCTAAATCAAATAACAAAATAATAATTAAAAGACGAAAAAAGATTCAAAACTAAGAATTTACTCACTACCAAAATATAAAGAGGGTAAAGAATACTTATAGTAGAAAAAAAATCACCTAATAGGAAGACATAGGAGAAAAAAAACAAATGAGGTTAGGAATGCTATGTATCGGAATGAGTAACATTATACAAAAATATAAAGAAATATATTTAAAAAAAGTAAAAAAATAGAAAATGCTTAACCTGAAAATTAAAACGAGATCGAAATGAAAATAAGAATGAATTGAAAAAAGAGATAATGAAAAAAAAAGTTCAAAAGTAAATTTTTTTAAAATTTAATTTTTCAAGTATCATACTTTAAATTTAAAAAAAAATAATAATCAGCGTGCAGTCAAAGTTTGTGAAAATTGTCAAGGTTTTTAAGCCATAAGATTATTTATTCACAAATCTATTGTTATGTAAAATATAATTATAAAAAATGTTCCTAAAATACTAAAACTTAAGGAACTAGTTCAAAAAGAAACATTACCAGTTATAACGCTTAAATTATCTCTCTTACCATAAAATATTGCTATAAATTTTATTACCTTCTATTTTTAAATAAATACCTAAAATTAGATATAAACTATATTTACTTTTCTATGCTGGATAGAAAAGTAAATATGGTTTAACTTAATTATTGTTAAGATTTTAAATATTATAACGTCATTCCTATATTTTATATATATTAAAACCGTTATGTTCAATATAATTATATTTATCATAATTCAAAAGAATATAAGCCAACTAATTACTTGCAAGCCTTTTATGTTATACATTTCACTTGTACATACATTTTATTATTAAAAATAACAATTTTCTCATTAGATCTAACTGAGCTAAATAATGAAATTTTTCGTATGAAATATACTTATTAGTGTAATATTTCTTATAAATATGTATTAAGGTATTAATAATATCTTCCATGTCAAAGAAGTTCTTCTGAATCATAATTATACAGCAGAAATCTGCTTAATTTAACATTTTAAACTATATTGAAATAGTTTTTTTTAATTAAAGCAGTTTTATTCAAGCTATTGGTATTTTGCAGAATTTCTTAAATGTCTTACCAGCTAAAGTTATATGGGTATTCGATTGATTAGTGGCAGTTATAATTATAACGTAATTTTAATGAATTTTTGGTGTTAAAAATGTTGAGGCAATTAAAAACTGTACGAACACCAATTTTTTTTATGTAATGCTTTAATTCAGTTAGAAATTTCTTTCTCTGTATTGCTAAAAATTTTTAAAGAATTATTATGCGATTGATACTTATCAATTAAATTAACAGATTTTTTTTTCTTTTTGCAATAGCGTATTAGGTATTTTATTAGCATAATCAAAAATGGGCTGAAGATCAATAATAAGGCTTTCTAAATCTTTTACTCAATATTAATATATATATATATATATGTAATAGATTACGAAAAAATATTCTTTTACTAGATTTAGCTCTCTCTATAAAAATTAGAAATTTCCTATTAGAGCGAAGGTTATTTTCTAAAAAATTGTGAAAATAAATTGAGGAAAAACCACCAGTGAATAAAATTAAAATCTCAAATATAAAAGAGTTTCATTCGAACTAAACAAACTTGGTGATTGCCAAGACTTAAATAATATAATTTTCGAAAAAAATGTTATGTTTATAATTTTGGAATATTTTAATGCAATTTATTTTTCTTAACGAGTAATTTTAATTAGTTCTTGATTGATTCTGATTCTGGCTAAATTGCAAATTTTTTTAAATGATATTCAATTCGACTTTATCATCTTAAATTCGGAAAAATAAATAACTAAATTCAACCAAATTCTTCAGTAGAAAAAAAATTCAGAAATACCTCGACATTGAAACATACTACTATTCTTTTTATTTATGTAATAGACTTCAGAGAATAAAGAAAACCTATTTTGAATGTAAGTTCTTCGAATTCTTTGAAAAGCAACTGACGTAAAATGAAAGTAAGAAAAATATTCCAGTAATTTTAAACCTTTTTATGTATATGCGTAGCATATCCATTGCGGCATTCGAGTCTCATAAAAGAAATAACTTTTTTTTTTCGATTGCAAACTGAGTCCGAACTCAGCAACGCCTCCTCCATCTAGTACTAGGAATATCACGTGGACATCATTTTTTGTAACGGCACCTTTGAACTTTTCTTTTTATTTTCACAATGTATCAGATTCCAGATACACATACTCGTTTACATCTTACACGGGTAATTATATCCCTTTGAAGCAAACCTACTATGTTTTCGATTCTAGGTCCAGAACTCTATTGATTGGGGAACGTTTTCCCGAAAGGGGGCGTGGCCACACGTGCAAGTTGGTGGGAAATGTCACGTGCAATTACGGACCACGGGGCGTGAGGCCGATGACATATATGGATGGACGCTCACATCAATTGAAAATACGCCCCTGGAGATGGATTGCTGTGTCAAATCGTTTTGTCATAACTCAAGAAATGTGATGTAACAAAAATTCCTATTTTGATAGCGTAACGTTTCTTTATGTATCACAAAATTACCATTCTACAGATTTCCCTGATTATTCTGAATTCATTGTAAATTGTAATAATTGTCAGGTTGTCTTTGTAGCAGTGTATTGACTTTTTGTTTCGAAATTAGGATCTTAAAGAAATTTGCAATCATTTAGTTGCAACGTCATATGATCTTTGTCTTAGGTTTGCTTATTTTTCGGAATAATATCTAATCTAATTCTTTCCGCTTAATGATTAAAAAATGAAAGATTAGAGTCCCAGAACAAAACGCTTTTACAACTACTGAGACGTATAAAGTTGTATTTTTGAAGATGTGATAAATAGAACGTTCTGAAAATCTATCAGTAGTGCTGATATCTTACACATTATGAAAACAGATAATTTCTTATAGAGTGAACATTACGTTTTTCTTGCAAGCACTCACGAATATTAGGTACCATGCGACATTTGTGCTTGAGTTATCAGAATCTACATCTTTTTAAATTTTATTGAACTTAATTTGTGTTGGAGTTTTAGATTCTCTCAGTGTGTAGAATGTTATATAATTATGATTCATAATCACATAGGAAACACTTTCGGAAATCCTACCTTCAGGTGATACAGAAACTTGGTGACATATTGTTGCGTATATCACTTTGCTGGACCATATCATTACAATAATAACATAAACCCGTAAATTTATTAGTCATGGCAAGGATTGAGGGGTGCGGCGCCATTAGATCCAAGGATCCTAAGCTGCAGAGATAGAAGTCTACATTTTTGCCTTAACAGATAGTAGCACCATCGCAGATATCCCGGAATTTTAGATCCAGATCAGGGTGCCGGGACAATCCTCGTCTAGTACCCCAGATGTATAAATTTGTATGGAAATTTGGTGGATTCTGCGACCGCAACCGCAGTTTACTTTCACCGTCTGTTATTAACGCTCACGGTGGATCTTCAGTGGGCGCAGGAGTCTAACACGATCTTCCGATCTCAAGGTCGACGCTCTTACCGAGCAAGTCACCACAGCCTCACAGTGACACAGTAAGGACACAATACAGAAAGCAGTGTAAATCTCTTTATTATCCCAAAAAAGAAAATAATAATAGTTACACTAAATAAAGGAGAGCATTGGGAGTATTTACTCAAACATAATTTAAAAATTTCAGGTCGAGTGCTCTTTCTTGAAAAAAAAAAACCACTTTTCAAACGTGACGCATCATTGATAATATTTATTAAACTCTGAAAATAAAAAGGGTGTAAGGCCTCACTGTGCAGAATGCGCCACTCGTGACTACACTGTTCTGTTGTGATACATGTTATCTAATCATCATCGAAAACAGTTTTTAGTTTGGAACGATCCCTGTTAACCTTTTTCAAAAAGCTCATGAAGGATCTGCAGATTGTCATTGCACACCCCACCCCCGGGAATGTCACTGGTTTACATGGAAGGAAAAGGCGCTTTATTTCTTTATTCTGGTGACCCTTCATCCCTCCCGGTGACTCAAATTAATGAGATTTCTTGCCAAGATTGACACACCTTTCACAGAAAAACTCCTCACATATACACACAAGACACATACTTTATTAAACCTTAACTCACTTGAGACTCATCACGCGATTTAACCAAACGAAGGAAAATCTACAACTACTCGTAGTGACATCCTTTTATCTATCTTCTTTTGAGCTGTGTGAACTTCTGTTAAATGTTAGATCCGGAATTACAATTGACTAAATTTAATTAACTAATATTATGAGTTACAGGGAGGGATTAATGGTCGCCAGAGAAGCACTATACCCTCCAATATAAACCAAAGACATACTAGGGGATTATGCGTACAATGATCCTCTCTGGGTCCTTCATGAGTAATTTCAAAGATGTTAGCAGTTACCAAACAAAATTAAGAACAACTGATGGATGATGGAGCACCACATATGAATTGGGAAGCTACTGGATACTGGAGCCTAGATTTAGCTTACAACATCCATATACTTTCTACCAATATAGTTGTCCTTGTTGATCGCGGCTGCCTATTATACTGTATCAGTGCTGTGAATGATGAATGTTCAGACTGGCTCAGATACTCATTACCGAACATTTAAGAGATTTTATAGGTATCTTATTACAAATATTTCCAAATACAATTATTAAGAGCCGCATACAATTCCGTTAGCCAGGCCGTACACCAAGTGATTATCACTAACTTGGTGTCTGTAATATAATGAATGTTAGCCGCTCTCATTAAACATCTACAATAAGAACCCGATCATTCCGACGATACTTTTCTGTGTGATTATGATTCCTATTGATGTTCTTTACCTCTCCTCTAAGTTTGTACAGAGATTTCCAGGGAACCTTGTACATATACACAAGAAATTATACGGGTTTCTAGAATTAATTCTCTTGGGAGTGATACAATTTTTTTTTTCTATTTGGAATACGTTTAGACCCTTTAAAACTTTTAGAACGAGGGAAAAAAAGACATATCATTGCAAGAAGAGATCAATGAAACAATTACATCGAAAGAAAAATTATAAAAATTTATAATAAACTATTTCTTCATAGAAATTGTAACGAATTCGAACAGGAGTAAGTAATAAAAAACGAAATAAAATGCCTTCTTAATGGTAAGAGGAGTCGAGAAAAAATCCCAAAGGTTTAGTCAAGAAAAAAGTCATTAAAATGCATTTCATTACACAAAAAGACAAAGAAATAAATTCTTTCAACTATTTTTTTTTCTTTGCGTGCCTCTTAAAAAAGATCCTCAAGCTAGATTTGTTTGTGTGGCGAGATGAAAGGGATTTAAAAAAAAATCTTTTGTTTTCTCGAAGAAATAAATTTCTTTCCCCCCCTTACCCCCTGTAATAAGACGGGCGAAAGTCTTCTTTTTAATGATTATCCTTGATTGCGTTTCTTTTAGATTTGAGCAGTGTGAGTCTTCAGAGAATTCCTCTACCTCTATTTGATTGACAGAGATAAAAAAAAAAAAACATCCCTGTATCCTTAAGAACACTTCGCTTATTATTTTCTTGGTATGCAGTGGATTTTTAGATTGTTTATTGTTAAGAATTCGGTTGACCTTGTTCTCAGCAGGTTCGGATTAAGAAATGATTGGAAAGAGATGCATAAAAGTAATAAATTTGTTCAAAGTCTGCTTGCCATATTTATAATAACATGTTGTAATAACAATCTATCCGAACTGCGAAATAATGAATTGCATAAGAAACATTCATTTCTTTGCATAGATACAGAAATTTTCTTGAGCGAAGTATTCAAATTTAAATTAAAAACTTTATTAAGCTGGGAAATATCTAATGAAATACAAATACCCAAAAGTTGTGTCAGTTGTGAAGTGAAAGAAAATAATATATTTTAATACATTTAATAAAATATATTGTACTATATAACTTTCGTCGTTACTGTTATAGGATTGATTTATAATTATTCCAGATAAGCTACTCCTGAACTAAGGAATAAGTATTTATTTTACAGGGATGCAACATCTTTGCTTGCTTAGAGCAAAAACGAACCCTTTTTGAGCGGTTGATAATTGGTGATAAAAGAAGGGGATTGGGAGAGGCGGTCTATGAGTCCTTAGAAAATTCAAGAGGTGACGCTTGTAGCATCGAAAGTGGTTTTTTAAACAAGCATCAAGGCTCACTAGACAGCTGTCTAGGTTGCTTTTATTCGTTATCATAATGTCTCAAAAATTGTTCGTCATAACTTTTGCGAGAATATCCTCGCCTTCTTTGGAGCAGAATCACTGGATGCAACCCCAAGCTATGATTGTTGTTTGGCTCCGGTATAAAATTATATATTCAGATATCATCTACAGGAAGATGAATGATGTCGAAAACTCGATGTAGCACTAATCAAATTTTGATTGGCAACAAACGACAACTAAATCAAAAGTAACTTACGAATCAATGTCAAATTTGTTTCGACTCTATTTAACATATGGCAGCACTGGATGATAAGAATAATTTACCTCAATAATGACATCTACTTCGAATACAAGTACTTTTTGAACCATCCTCGTGCATATAAAACATGGTAAGTAAGAGAGCGTACAATGAACCCGGAAAATCTTACTCCCTCTAGCTCTAAGCCTTACTTGAACCCGAATTATAGAATGCGCTGCATAGGGTGGGACATACATGGACCTATACATCACGAGCTTTTGAATCATAGCGGAAAGCTCAAGTCGCAAATATATTGTCAGCAAATGGTTCATTTATTTCAATTATTCTAAGAAACGAGGGTGGCGATGCTCAACAGGAAATACATCACACAGCATCATGATAATACTAGGCCACATGAGGCTTTGACGACTCTTCAGAAAATTGCAGCCCTAGGGTGGGGAATTCAATCATATATAACCAATTCTCCAGACACAGAACTCTCAAATTATCACCTGTTTCGCTCCATGCGACATTTGTTAAAGTAAAACAATTCAAAACTGAAGTAGATGTCAATCAAGCTGCAGCTGATTTCTTCTCTTCTAAACACAAATAGTTTTAAATGGATTTTACAAATTACCGTCACCCTGGAAGAGAATCATAAGTATCAATGGAAATTGTATTGTTCAGTAAATATTATTCAATGTCTGAAAAACTAAATGTTTTCTTACATTTCGTAAATTGTGTCAAAATTTTCCCGTATACCTAATATATTGTAAGATTCCGAATATACACCCTTATTTCTATCTCTGTGAAACTTCTTCACAAATTAGAGAAATAATTTTGATATGAAAAGAAAAGAAAAAGAAATAAATTTTCGAAATTACAAAGTTTTATAATTTTTTCAAACGAAATATACAGTAATATCATTAAAATGTAAGTTTACTATTTTTGCGCACTCTTTTACATATGAGAAGTAAAATATTTTTTATATTTATGGAATATATTATTTTCAAAATAGGTACTTAATTTCAGACATATCTGATAAGGCATGTAAATTTTCAACTCAAAGGGAAAGGAAAGCTGTTTTACTAAAAAAAATACTTTTATAGGTCTAAGAAACAAACAAATATTATTATTAGGTACAGAAAAGTCTTAAGGTTAACAAACAATTTTAAGACATAAATGTTTCAAAAAAGAACGAGTCTTCAATTCGGTATTTTATTTCCCCCCGTATGTCCTGGAACATGTAAAGCCTTTTTAACTTCTATCGTCATTGTGGAAGAGATGTATTTAAATTAAATGTATTAAAATAATTTCTTATAAATAAAACCCCTTATTATTGTACACATTCTCTGTCTGCCTATCGATTTTCATCACATTTTATCTTCTCTTTCATGATGCATTTTCTATATCCGGTAGTTTATACTACACCGAAAATCTACAAAGATAAAGGTTAAAGTGATCTAAGTTAAAAGATCTTTTGCGACTATTCTTTTTTATATCTCCATCGCACTATAATTAAACTGGAATAAAATTAACAACCGCAATAATTAAATTTAACACCCCTATTCACCTTTCAACAATAACGTTTTATAAAATATGTCAATCTGATAATCTCTTATCACAAATTCACTTCTTTTTAACAATTAACTCGGAGAACTATTTCAACTTCTTTCTCCTTTCAACCCCAATGGAAATTAAAACCGTTCCCCGCTTTCTGTGACAATAGGAAAAAGGGAAGAGATTAATTTTTCCGATTTATTTTTGTTCGGTCTCCTTTTCTTTTTCCAGTGAGCAGAGGGGGAGGGGTGGGCATGCACAAGGGGGAGGAAATATTGCCACGTGACTGATTGCCAAGGAAAATCTTCTTGAAAATGGAGTAGCTGTTTCCTTCTTCGCCGCAAATGACGAGAGCGTCTCAAAATTGCCCCGGATTGAAACAAAAAACAAAACAAAACAAAAAAGGAGAGGGAGAAAGATATCGTTATTATCTGTTTCGTTGAAGAATGAGACAATATAACGACTGTATTAAAACAACGAATTTATTTGCTAAGTGCCGCTTAAACAGTCTGCGTTCACCTTCAATGGTTTTCTTCGCAGTAAATGAATTATTCTTTGAATTCTTTCTTCCCCTTCTGGATATGTATTATCGACGTCTCCTTCGTTATTTTTTTTCTCTGCTGTTTGATGAGGGAGTGCCTAAAGTAAACTTTTTTTCGTTCCCTGTTCTTGGTACAACAGAAGTTTAATGGTGAGATTTGGAGGGGTATACAGAAAAAAGTGAGAGTAAGAACAATCCCTTTCTGATAAAAAAGCAAAAATAATATATTTTTAAAAAAGTTTACGAATTCGTGCATGTTTTTCAAATTAGCTTAACTTAGCAGCAAGCACCGTTTTTTAAATTAGTCATATTACTTCACAAATAGTATCTGTGAGCAGATGGATGGGGTTTCTGATACCTTTGTGAAAACATTACTTATCATTTGAGGGCATTCTGAACCTTATTTGTGTTTAGAAACTTCTTTCAACTCATAAAGGAGATTAGAGAGAGTAAAAATTAAGAATCTGAAGGTATCAGATCCGGGTTGTTAGAGAAACGGTTGATGATGCTCTAACCCATGCCTGCCCAACACGCGGCCCGTCTGGTGTCCAACTGCAGCCCACAGAACTGAGTTATCTGAGCAGAAATTGAAGCTTTTTATAGAATATAAAAGTAACAAAAGACATTTGACTTTCAGTGGCTTATTTTACATCCCATTACTACGGGAGGTTCTCAGTTCATTGACTCAACTACTGTCGCAATTTTTCTGCAATAGGTCCTTCAGAACAATAAAAACAGTTGGGCTCATTTTAAAAATTGCGTGGGCCGTCTAGTGTGAGTTATTAATACACAATGTATACATAATTTGCAAGCCGACTAAAGAACATGTAATAGAGTACTATACACGGAGAGGGATTGCGACGCTCAGATCCTGCGAAATAGCCACACGAAGTCGGTTTGCTGCAAGCCTACTACATTTGACCCAGAAGCGTATGGCTCCAGACAGACTGATAGCTCGGTAGCTTTTGATGATTAAAAATTTAGCACCAATATTGTGTTGTAACTGCAGGGCAGTTTTCTTAAATTAAGCTTTATATAAATACATTTAATTCAATAAGATATTATTATTTCCCTTAATTTTTTGTAGAATGTTCTTGATTTCTCAAATGGAACATGGTAGGATTAATCACGTCTCGCAGTTCGTGAGGAGAAATTTTTTAACGTGATAATTTGAATTGGCGTTAAAAGATCTAAAGTTAAAAAGATGACTAATCGAATTCATCGTACACACATAATCTCTCACACACACGCACGCACACACACACAAATATATATATATATATATATATGAGGATGGTTCGAAAGGTTTCCAACCTTTACGTGAAGATGGCAACAGTTGTCAATAAAATCTAGGAAAGTTGTTGCGCATCTTTTGACAGGTACTCACCAAAATTTCAGTCATTTTGGAAGCGCAGTTGCTGTTCGACAATCGGTTGAGAGAATCTGTGTGAATGTTTTTGTGAAAAGGGAAAACAATCGATTCTCGATTGTGCTTTTGAAAGGAAATACGCCTACGCAAATCAAAAACGAGTTGGGTGCTGTGTACGGGGAGTCTTGACCATGATTTGCAACCGGGAAAGTTTGGGCAGTTGAATGTGAACGGGGCCATATCAGGTTGGGAGACGATGAACATTCGGGATATCCAAAAACTGCAACCATTGATGATAATATCGATAAAGTTCACCAGATATTTCTAGACAACCGTCCAATTAAGGTAAGAGAGATAACAGAGGCCCGAAGGACGTGTTTGTCACATAATGAATCAAGATTTAGACATGAGAAAGCTGTTCGCGCGTTGGGTACCCAAATGAGCTCGAATGGCATTTCCAACGCTCTGTTGGTGCAGTTTAGACTCAATGAATAAGAGTTTTGGCACCGATTAGTTACAGTAGATGAAACTTGGATACACCATTATACGCTGAAACAAAATTGCAATCAATATAGTGGACTGCGAAAGGTAAATCAGCTCTTAAAAATGCAAACATTGCTGTTTTTTTGGCTGGGAGAGTGATAACGATTGTTTTTTTTTTTTTTTTTGGATAATCAAGGAGTTGTATTAACTCATTACCTTCAAACAGAAAATTCATGACGGTAGCATACTACGCATCTTTACTTGACAAGTTGAAGGGAGAAGTGGGAACAAAACACCTGCCATATTTGAAAAAAAAAAATCTGTTCTACCAAGACCTCCTCACACCTCAGCGGTTGCCATTGAAAAAATTCACGAACCACTCGATCACCCTCCTTACTGACCTGATCTAGCCCCAACAGAAATCTTTTTGTACCCTAATTAAAAAAGGCCTCTCGGAGGACAGTCAATTTCTTCGAATGAAGAGGCCATCACCTTCATAAACAATTATTATGCAAAGAATGATGCAGAATACTATTTGGATGGGTTAAAGAGAGAGAAGCATCACTAGGAGATGTGTGTAGACTTACAAAGATATTATGTAGAAAAACATAAATAAGTTTGAAGAAAAAATGTCTTGTACCTTTGTTAGGTCCGAAACCTTTCAGACTATCTTCAAACACGTCTGCTCTAACTGAATGAGTCCAAAAATTCCTTTGTGGAGTCGGCAGTAAAGGGACCAGAATTATCATAAAACAAACACAATCTCTTTGTTCATATTCCCCTTATTTTGTTCTGTATCACTCTCAACAATATTTTAAGGTTTCTTAATATGCGTGGCATTAATTATTTTCCCTGGGGAAAAATTCAGAAAGGAGAATTTTCTTATCGTTTCCAAAGACAAAGCCCATGATTTTTCGGACGCAAACAAATGTTTTGAATTTTTCTGCCATTTTGAATTCACAGCACCACTTTTCCGCACAATACAGTTAGAGACCCCATGCTTGAATTTTTATTTTAAATCAGCGAATTTTGTATAAAGATTGTGAATTTCGTATTTTATAAGCAAAATGTTTTAAATAATTTTTTATCGCAGAGAAAGGGGACGAAATTGTGTCGTTACGTATATTTCGCTTGGTATAAAGACGGAGGAAATGCCGATCCTGAAAAGTTCACGCAACTGTTTAGACGTCTCTTCTAACTATAAATTGAATGAAACGGTGGACGATATGGAGTAATTTATCAACAGTTTGATGCTAAAACGGTTTTCTATGAAAAAAAATAATATTTTTTGGGTGTCGTATTAATAAGTATGAACAATTATTTTAACTGTAGGAAATGCATGTAATATGATACGTTGGACAGTATATATATATATATATATATGTAATGATTTAACTTTTAATTCAATAATTACCCTAAATAATAAATT
>BMAW01078825.1:39954-51739 GCA_019974015.1 Nephila pilipes | reverse complement strand
TTTGATATTATGTTGCATTACAAAAGTCGATAGGAATAATGTTACATATATATATATATAACACATCAATCAATAACTCCCGAGACTAACCCAGAGATGGAGCTCGTAGTAAACCAGTAACCAAGTCTTTCTAGAGTACTAACCTTTGCTTGAAACGTGTCAAAATTTTAAGTCGATCGGACCAGAAACAGCTGAGTTATCGAGGTTGGAGTAAAGTCGTTTTGTAGTTTGTTTAAAAAATGGAAAGAACCGAGTTTCGTGTTCCGATAAAACATTGTTTTTTAATGGGTAAAAACACCGTGCAAGCGAAACAATGGATTGAAAAATGTTACCCGGACTCTTGTCCATCAAAAGCAACGATTTGTCGGTGGTTTGCCGAGTTTAAACGTGGTCGTACCGACACAAATGACGCGGAACGCTCGGGTAGACCTGTGGAAGCCGTTACACCGGAAAATGTGAGTGAAGTGACAAAAATTATAATGAAAGATCGTAAAGTGAAGCTCCGTGAGATTGCTGAGATGACACAGA
The DNA here is from genome assembly GCA_019974015.1 of Nephila pilipes. Taxonomy (NCBI): domain Eukaryota; kingdom Metazoa; phylum Arthropoda; class Arachnida; order Araneae; family Nephilidae; genus Nephila; species Nephila pilipes. The sequence continues at coordinate 51,211 of BMAW01078825.1, read as the reverse complement.
TATCATATGGAAGTGTATTTACTATCCTTCATGAAAAATTGAACATGAAAAATGTTTTTTCCAAGTGGGTGCCACGATTGCTTTCGATGGAACAAAAACAGCAACGAGTCGATGATTCAGAAAGCTGTTTATCGCTATTTACTCGCAACAAAAAAGATTTCTTGCAAAAAAAAAAAAAAAAAAATTGGGGGTGGGGGGAAGAAAAGAAAAAGATTTGGAAAAGCGTTGGAACGATTGTATCACCGTAAAAGGTGATTAACAAAAGGTGTTATGTTGATGAATAAAAAAAAATTTTGCAAAAAAAATGTTGTTTTCAATGTTAGTCTCGGGACGTATTGATCCATGTGTTAGTGAGCTCTGTCCTCGTTATCACATTGCTTTTAACTTTATTTCTTCTTTTAACGTGCTCTCACTCTTTGATGCAGTGTATAATTGACAAAGAGCCGAATTGTCCCAACTTATTACTTATGAATCTTACTCTAATTTTGACTTTCTACAAATTTCCTTAATTTTTCTGAATCACAAAGCATGTGATGTCTATATATACTGCGATTTCAATTGCCACTCTCTGTTTCTCCTCTGTTACTTGCCATGAGATGCGTTTTATTATAAGTTCTTTTGTGATGTCTCCCCTTCATATAATATGTGCTAATGTAGTAAGAAGATTTCCTAAAATTTCAAGTAAAATAATTCTTTATGGACGATTGATCTGAAATCAATGATGTTATCAATTACATCAAAACGACTATCACAACTTAACCCGAAGGTGTGTGTTGACTCAGCTCTCTCTCTCTCTCTGAATATATATATACACGCATCAAAACTCTTGTGCAATATAACTCCGTCTAGAGATTTCCTGTTTGCTCTCCGCGTATGTATCGTATGGTGGAAGTTTTTTATTTAGATGTTTTTCGTCAACCCTTAAATTTTCACCCATGGGTTTATGAAACACCCCGTATATATTATTGTTGAGGTTATTATTAGTTTTTTTTTCTTTGCATTCATCGTTTAACACGCGAATTTCTTTTAACATGAAAAAAATATTTCGGTACCCTCTGATTTGTGTTAAGAGTTTTCCCTTTAAAATGCATATTAGATGCCTTAATTGTAAATAATAACATGAATTTCTTTAAAAATTTCGTGTATTATTGATGATATACTTTGCATATAGATGCATTTAAATTTGTAGACAATAAATATCTTATGTGAAAATTTCGTAAACTTAATAACTTTTCCTTACAATTATTTCGTAAAATTTAATTTTGTCATTGATTTTATAAAATAAATTAAAAGTTGTATTTTCCATTTGTATATCATTATTTTACTGATTATAGTAAAATAAATTTATAACTTTTTTCATTCTTGGAAAAATAAAAGGAATATCATTAATATACTTGACAAATACAATGTTAAAACCAAATATTTAAAATTTGTTTATTCTGTTATCGAACTTTAGAAAATATTGTGTATAGAAATGTAAATGAAAATGGTGAAATGTTTGATATAGTATAAAATACTTTCGGATACATTGTTTAGCAACGTAAATATCTTCGACTTAAAAAGGTCTTGGAGAAAATATTTCAGAAATGTACTATCAATTCCATGCATATGTGCAACCCCGAATACAGATTTTTATTATTATTTATGGGAGTATAAAGTACGTATCAGAGCGATTTAAATTCTTTCTGTATGAAATTTCGATTATAACTTATATTCGTAAGCGAAGAGTGCCATTTGCTAAGAAACTCATGCATTGTGGCAATTGCTTGTACTTTAGAAGTTTGCGAACCTTATTTATAAATCAATATTTATATTTTATCAGTTGGTTATGAAACAAAAAAAAATATATACTTTTTTAGTTTTGAGGATATTTTTAACAATTATTTTTATACTTTTAAGAGAAAAAATTAAATTTTCTTGTAAGGTTTGATTTTAAAATGTGTAATAAATGAAATTTCCAGAGGTGACATAAAAATTTATACACACAAAAATGTTTATTCAAAAGGAAATTTGAAGACTGTTTAACATAAACTAGTAATTTTATTCAAGGAGACTCTATTTGTTGTTTCTATAGTGATAAACATTATAAGAGTATAATTATTATAATTAAAATTATTTATGTATCTTTATGACTGAAAATAAATTTTTCTTATTTTCAGAATTGGTTCAAAAAATTCCTTTTACGAGTTCATTGGTTTAATGTAAAGTTTTCTTCTTTAAAGCAGTTCCAAAAATTAAGTTAAATAATCAAGTAAAAAGATCATTCTAAGACTCCTACAACATTTTCTTTCAAGATTTACAATATTTATAAAATTTACTTTATTTGTAAACAGGAAACAATCACATTCCCCACAATTCCTTTAGTACAATAAATTTGCATTAATTCACTTAGAAAGTCAATTTTAAAAAGAAAAGCCAACTGAATTTTCCTTTCTACCTCTTAAACTAAATATTTATGAGACAAAAACAAATACAAAAATTATCACGTCTTCTTCCGAGATTCAATAAGCCATTTCCGATGCAAAACTAAAGTGTAACTGAATATTACATTACCAAATTTAAATAAAATACGAACCCCTTTTCTTTCAGGCGCCGACAAAGAAATGAGATGTTGCCAACAGCTCGGAAGAAAAAGAAAGAAAAAAATGCCACAAATTTGGTTTTAAGCGAATTTTTTTTAAAAAAAAATCCAACTAGCGGTTGCTTTGCATTTTTGGGGATAAGAACGTTACACTTTTAGATTTCCTTGTCAAACTAAGTATTTAAATATTTATAGCTTGATGCATGGGTATATGCTATCAAGCCTAGTAGAGGGATTTATTCTTTATTTTTCATTCGCATATCCAGTGAGTGAAAAAAATACCACCGTGACTCAAACACCTGATCTGAATTTACATCTTTCCAAGCCCTTGAATATTATAAATTTTTAAGGGGTATTTTTTTCAGCTGAATAAGTCACCCGGCTTGAGATTTGTAAATTTCCCTTTCATTGTAATATGAAACGGTTTTTGAAAAGAATTCGAGAGAAAGAAACAATGATTATGAAGGACACAGCAAAATTTAACTAGTTTTTTTTAAAAATTCTAAATTAGAATAAAAATGTTTTTAGTAACATGTTATGGGACATAATTGTACTTCAGCAGATAGCAGAGTAAAAATATTTAGTTTGATTCATCGTATAAGCAATTGACCTTGGAATAAAAAAAAAACCTGGATTATATATGATTATTCATTCTTCTACCTTCTTATTTAATTATTTAATAACATAGGCGTTCCTTGGAATATTTTATAGTATGCACTCGACAGCAGATTATCTTCACATGCATATATCGCACTAGTGTTTGAGCACGCAGAAAATTTGATTTCTAACGTTATATTTCGTTGTTCAGGATTATACATACGTGAATTATACATTAACCATCGGAACTGAATAATTGAAAAGAAACTTATTGAAGATTTATGGGCGATGAGAAATTAATTTTAGAATATAACCCTATTACACCAATACACCACTAAAAGCAATTTTTTTCAGTCATAATACGTGACTTAGAATTCGGCCACTGCAAAGCTATGCAAGAGTCCCATCGAAAAAGTTAAGCAACATTATTCATTTTGAAACAGTATCATTTCAGACTTTTCTTCTATCTCAGAGAATAAAATGAAATCGAAGTAGGCCAGATCTGGAATGAAGGGGACTGAGCAAGCGTTGTGATTTTGTATTTGATCAGTGCTTTTCTCACAATTATCGGATTATTCCTGGACGGTGTCAGTAATCGTGTCGACAGAAAAACGTTGGAGTACTTTCGCAAAAAAATCGCTGTTGACTCTCATTATCTAAAAAAAATACAATCTCTTTACAAGTCAATCGTATCGCATCGAAGATGACCAGAATACCAACATCATCCCTGGCGTTTCTTGACCAACCGAGTTACATTAAGTCGTCTGGCCCACTGTGAACGATACAACTGCTAGGTAACTGCATAAAAGCTTCCAAAACAGCTTTCGTGGAATTGCTTCACGAAGGACCCACGAAGACCATGTGTCGTTCAAAATAAAGAAAACTACATTTTCCTTTGCATTCATGCATTACTTATCATTCTATATCGTTTTTTTTTAATGTAGAATTCTGAAAAAAAATGGTTAAACTAGGAAAAATCACGTATATCACGTTCAAGCGTATAGCAACCAAGAATAAAAATGTAGATGCTTCTCGAAATAAAATTTCTCAGGATTACCAAAATCTAATTCGACAGATTTAAATCGCTTACATTTCCGAAAATAGCCAAGGGGCAACTGGTGCTGCAGAGCATGAAATTAAATTAAATTTCACTTACTAAAAGTGTCTGAATATTATCTAATTAAGAAAAAAATCAATTTCGCATCAGTTTTATTAAAATAATTATGTCTCAACAAAACGTTTACAGATATTCTAAAAGTTCTTGTATAGGTATGGATCTTATTTATCACTTGTACATCAAAGGTACAAAATAAAGTGTGATTCATAAGAAATCTCAATTTGAAAATGTAGTAATTGTGTTCAGATCTCCTTAGTTACACTAATAGAAATGACTGTAAACAATCTTGAGGCTCCCGCCAACCCCCCCCCCCCATTTTTTTTCTTTCTTAAACGTTATATAATCGTATGGAATTTATGCGACCATCTTCAAATCTACACTATTGCATCTTTTGGAATGCAAAAAAAAAAATGCATCTCAAAGAGTAAAAAATAATGAAGGCTTCTATAAAAATACATTTTCTTCTCAATTTTTGAAAATATTTCAGAATATTTTTAAAGCCTGGAAAACCCATAAAAGGAAACATTTTTTAAACAGACGTAAAAATATATTTAAAAATCAGAGAGAAAATACAACTCTGCAGCAATCTTCATTATATTTTTGCTCTTTCACGGATGCCCTTTTTTGCATTCAAAAAGATAAAATACCAGTAGTATAGATTTAAGGATGTTAGTAGAAATTCTGTAGAATTTACATAACGTTCACGAGATCAAAATGGAAGGTTGGCTAGAGTCTTAAGACTGAAGCAATTTTAAGTAATATTTAAGAAAATCAACACTTCTATAAGACAAAAGAGTAAAAAATAGCAAAACAATTTTTTTTAAAAAAAATTTCATTATTATTTAGAGTTTTGTAGTTGAATACTGTATTATCATCCAAACAGAGCTTGCGCGCAAAATTTCAAGGTTTTAGCTGGGATGAAAAGCCTTGTGCCATACTAATACACAGCGCAAGGTAATAAGAAGCGTACAAATGACAGGTGACGACCTGACCAGCTAACAGAAAGATGTGGGAATGAGAACAAACTAAATTCACCCATTCTAGTATTTAGTTCTAGTCTCTAGTGTTTCTTATATAGCAGAACAGATGGGCTTGAATTCACTTCTTTTCGGTCGGTTCTCATTTCCACTCCCTCTCACATTCACTGTGACCAGAACCACAAGACGCTACAAGTTCAGTGTTCTAGTATGAACAGTAAAAATGTTAGTTTTTAAATAAATCCTCCCTTTTTTGCAAGAATAATGCTTACTTACTCGTATATTAACAAAACGATCGGAATAAAAAAAAAAGAATTGAGTTAACTTCTCTGTATGAAACGAAACTTTTTAAAAATTTATATTTTTAAAGTTTTTTTTTTTGTTTCTGTTTCCATTAAGTGTAACTAAGAAAATTATGAAAAAATTAAGTTTCGTGCAATTAAACCATGTTGTAATCTTTTCTTTAGAAATGTGCTTCTGATATGCAGTTAAATAATTCGAATAAGAATGAGAGGGATGAAATAATTGAAAAAAAAAGAAACGTTTGAATTGGAATCCAAAAAAATATTCAATTAAAACGACTTTTAAACAATTTTTTTCGTTCACAATGCATGTGCAGTAATGTACATCCTACTAGGAAAAGCTTGATAATCGTCTTTTCTCCCTTCAAAATTCAAAACGAACAGCGAAGAAAGAAAAATACTGAAAAAAAAAATATTTGTCTGATTCCTCTTGCGAACAAAGTCGACATCGATTTCACTCTGAAAGCAATTAATTCCAAAATGAATAAAATGATCCGAGCGGAGGAAGATGGATAGATGAAAAGAGAAAGAGAAATGAAACTGAGAATAAAAGTAAAAACAACCCATCGGATTCATTGTATTGAATATCGTTACTGTTTAGTTCGCATAGCAAAAGAAACAAAAACCCGGGAAAGGCTTGAAAGAAAGGACACTTTTTCCACTCTCTTGTTTTCGTTACCCGAAAGGAAGAAAGGACAAAAAATGTTCGATTAAAAACTCATTAACGAACTTGACATGTGGGAGTTGTCTTTATTTTGCATCTATCCTCCTCCTCCCTCACCTCCCGCCCACCGAGCTGACAATCGATTCTGTCGAGCCTTCACTTCAATTCTTTTTTTTCTTCGCTTTTAAGCGAAGGAATCACGAGCAATTAGTTATTTGGTAAGCTAATGCTTCTCATTATTTGTATGGAAGGTTAACTTCATCTCTATGACTTTAGTGAACAAGAGAGACTCTTTTTTTTACTTCCCCATTTTTTCGGTAGTTGCATCCTTAATTGAAGGAACATATGTTTCCTAAGAAGATTTGAGATTCATCTGGTTTTATTCTTCCAAAACAATTATGATCTTTCTGCCTGGCTTGCAGTGAATGATTTCCAGCTAGCAGTTTTTACTCGTGTGTACGCTTCGTAAACATAACCTGAGTTTTATGTTAATTTATAAACATACTTTTAAGAAAGAAAATAAAAGAATGTTATAAAGGATTTCATTTCCTTAATTTTAATAATATTATTCCGCTTGTGGTAACAGCAAAACTTTTCAGAATTTTTTTTGAATTAACGCAAATTTTGCCTACAAATGCATATTTTAAATACTTATAAGCTTCGAAATTAGAAAAACACACAAGAAAAGTTTTGTTTGTATATACTGTCGAAAAGGCATTTCATACAAATACAAGCAAATATTCTGAAAAACATGGTAACTCAAAAGAAAATATAAATATTAATAATTTGTAAATTAACTAATACAGAGTACAGAACTTATCTAAAGGATAATGATGGCAAATGACGCTTTATTCACAAATATTAAGGACAAGATAAACACAGGTATCAAAACTTGGACAAATGGATGGCCAGTACTGGTACACAGGAACAAAGACAACATTTACGCAGATCCGGGGCACAAATACAAAACAACCCTTATAATGATAATCGCATAGCGCTTTCAATAACATTCAGCTTCCCGCTAACTGGTTCCCACAACAGTAAAATTAAGTAATACTGCGCGCTGACTCCAACCGTTTCTGTCAGTCCCGACCCTTACAGTCTGCTTCTCTCTCTGCCGACTCCTAATCGATTCGCTCTAACTTTGCATCTCTCCTTAGTTATAACTGTTCCGGCCAGATGTGAAGTCTCAGTGAAAATTAAGGAAAAGTCCGTAACTTCCGCCCTAATAGAGATATCAGAAAGGTTCCAGCATTTTCGAGAAACATCGTTTTGTCGCCAAATTGGCCAAGAGTTTCTTCAAAATGGTCTCCAAGATTGATGGGTTAATTCTCAAGCTTTGCTTAGTATTTGACGAAATCTCCAAAAATGTAGCTCTTCCTTTATACGAATAACATTACTGGGAAGCGTCATCGTAGATTCGTTATAATATATGTAAACATATTGGCGTAATTTGTGTAAGTAGTATTCCAGAAAAGTCTCGTTTATATTTGAACCTCACTCGCAAGAATGGTTTTTCAATATTCATCATTAAATAGTATCTCTGTATATTATTATTATTATTGCAAATTTTATGTACATAAATTACTTATATGTACATAAATTACTTCCTTCATACACATTCACTTTATTGTGTTTGAAATATTATACACAAATTTTGCTACGACATGTTATATGAAAATTGAGATTGTTGGATTTTTTCCAACGTAACATATTTCGTAATACAGTAAACACGAGTAGTGAAGTATTATAATATTGTAAGATCAATAAATAATGATATTAATTAGGGGTGGTGTTACTAAGGGTTGAAAGATAAATAAATTTAGAAATGAATTTTAAAATTAACCAGGAATTAGATAAAAATAGTGATTGGATGATGCGAATAATTTCACAATTATCATTATTAGAGAGAGAGAGAGAGAGAAAGAGACAGGAAACGCTAAATATATATTTTTTTAAAAAAAAACAGATATATCAATCGAATCGTATAATCGAAACCAGTTATTTGTTGTTTATTTTGTATCATTTCCATTTATGAACTGTTTTCTTGGAACCTAATAAACCTCATAGAGGAAGACTTTACAGCATTGTTATTTAATAGGTTTGTAGAAATAAAGATTATTTTTGTGTTAAAAAAATTAGCTCAAGTATCCGCTCTTCACGCGGGTGAATTTTGAAAGTGAACCTCTTATTTTTATATAAAAGTTTTTTGGTATAAAATAGTTTAATGGGGATCAAACAAATGAGTAAATATAACGATTTCTTGAAAAAAAAAAACTGATAAAAATAATAAATTACCAAAACCTATATTAAGACTACATATGATTTAGTTTGCGTCAGAGCTATGGTAACGCAGCGAAATTATTAGGAAAAGCAAAATAAATAAATAAATAAAAATAAGAAAAAACTAAGCTTTCTCACTTTCTAGGGCAAATAAAGATTTGTATGATATCAACCAATTAATATTCCCAATCACTATATTTTTTAAAAGAGAATCAAATGTTCATTTCTTATCAAATATGGTTACTGTGTCGTTAGGATTAATATATTTCTGGAAAGAAAATTTAAAAATATTAAAAATCTGAAATCATGCTTTTCCCATAACAATTTTTAAAATTCAGTCAAACACCAGATAGTTAATTTAATCCGCATGCCTACCCTCCTTTAAAAATATCTTTTTAAGAAATTTCGATCTCTTGGATTATATTAGAATCGTAATATTACAATGTTTTGTAGGAGATCTAACTGTTATAGGATACAAAAAGAAAATTCGTGGCAACATATCTAACTATGAATGATTTAGGAAAAACACCAAAAAAATTGTTTAAAAAAATTATTTTAGGAAAATAAATTTTTTAAAAAATTAATTAATTAAAAGTAGTGAAAAAAGAGTGATAAGCGGATGAAAAATATGAGGATGTGAATTGAGCTTTGGCCCAGAAATTCGAATACTAAGGATTAAACCACTATACTTAATACGGTGGACTGCAAATAACAGAAAAATAATAGAAAATGATAACCATTCTGAATAAGAATTGCAACGAATATTTCTATATTTCAAAATTTGAGAAATGTGGGAAAGATGTTTTGAATAAATATTACCAATATGAAAAACGCTGTAAAAAATTTCGACCGCTGCATTGAAGTAATTGCTCAGGAGAGGAAAGTTTAATTGTCAGTCAGATATCATCATTAAATGATTCATTTGAAATTAAATTATTCTACGACAAAAAACAAACGAATAAAAATATTAATTTCCTTCCGGTACTAAAAACAAAAAAAAAAGGAATCAATATAATGATCTTTAAATAACCTCGCGAATAGTCAGAATCAAAGATAAATCGTTAACTTATGTGGAGTAATATGCACCAGAATTATTCATTGTGCAGACAAAATCTGCCTTATCGATCTCTACCGCTAAATTTCGAAATGCTAAAGCAAGTTTGAAAGAATTCTTTCCAAGTGCCCACCATTAATACTCATAGATTTACGATACCAAATTTCATGCTTTCGGTCATTCCATTTTTGTGCTACTCCGAACACATAAGTACTTGTTTTCTTTCATATAGAAAATAATGACACAGAAGCAAAATAACAAGACGGAAACAAACAATGAAATGTTACATCTAAGTGAAGAAGTTATTAGTATAAAAATCTATAAATCTTGAAAAATGAATACTTCTCAGTTTTCGAATAGAAATTGAAATGAAATAATCTCAGTGAAAAATATTAGCTTTAAAAATTATTTCATAGATTATTCAAAATATCATTTTTAATTGCATTGCCTATAATATTTTTGTCTTCTTAAATCTGTCTTTAACAAATCGCTACAAATGGTGCTGACTAAAAGTATTTTTTAACAGAACTTTCTTTTTAAACGCATTCAAGTACTCTGGGATGTCTAAAGAATTTTTTACATATAAGATATCTGTCATGAGGCAATTATAATCCAGTCAAGATGAGGAATCAATGCATGTTAAATCTGTTAGAGTTCAAAGTGCTCATGTTGGGATGGTGTGGACATTAAGAGAGAGGAGTATTAGATTAGTTTTTTTCTTTGTCATTTGAAATGAATTCCAAATTTCGAGGTCCCTCATATGCCGATGTGTTGCTTCTATGAGCGATATTAACAAGAAATCAATCAATATAAATAAAAAAGTATTTGAAGCAAAAAAATCCATAGTGTTCTCTGTATTTTGCTTCCTCATACTCTTTCACTGAAAATACGATTGAAAGTTGTTCATTAAGGCATTTCTCAAAATTAATAACATCTTTGAGACTTTCTGCGTTATCATCCCCTATGGAAACGAAACTAAAAATACAGAGAAGCAGTAATTTTTCACTCATTGATTACACCATCAATCTCATTTAAAGTCCCAGGTAGTGAAGACAAATCATCGCTAATTATCACATAGCTACTTCTTGTTTTTATGAATATTAATGAAGAGCAGAGTGAAGGTTTCATTGACAGTAGTTTAATGGCACAAGAGCCAAATCTGGCTAAACAGAGCCAAAACGTATTTTAGAATACAAGTACAAAAGATTAAAACTATTGCTGACGAAGAGAAGACTAAAATAGTAGCAAATATGCTAAGTTACCCTGGTGATGTAACCTATGTTTACTAAAAATAGCAAACCCCATAGAAGAGATGAAGATCATTGGGGTACTTCGAGGTCATGATTCTCTTACCTTAAGAAGGTAGACCCATGAGAGAAACAAATAATGGAAATAGTTTAGTTCTTGTATATATATATATATATATATATACTATATATATATATATAGTAATATGTGTAGTTGTGTGTGTGTGTGTGTGTGTGTGTGTGTGTGAATAATCGTAAAGCCTTGCAATCACTTTGTAATAATTTGAGGGTAAAGTATTAAAGCCAAGCAAACACTTAGATCAAAATAGATTAGTTATATACGATGCGGACTGAGTATATCTTTCTTTCTATCAAAGAAAGGAAGAGACTTTATAGTATCATTTAGTAGCAATTGCCAACCTTACACCTATTCAA
>BMAW01078825.1:12695-30611 GCA_019974015.1 Nephila pilipes | reverse complement strand
GTAACCATCGTTTGAATATAAAACATTTTGTCATGTTTTATGATACACGTATAAACATAGTTGAATATCATCAATATCATTAGATAGTTTTATCCCATTCACTCTCTGATCTTTATTTGAATTTCATCTTCTCAAAAAAGGAACCATCCCCTACAATGTCCAGACGATTCCATTGAACTTCACCTATTCGAATAATCATCGTTTGTTCCGCATCATTAACATATCCGACCTCCACTTCGCCTTCTTCATCCGGTGCAGGAGCTGGAATTAAGGCAATTGGAGAGTCGCCAGGACAAAGTTTTGCAAAAGTTCTTTCCCTCTTTTTTTTTCTTCTATCCTATTTCATTCCATTTCTTTCTTGGCAAAGGGTTCCGGTATCGGCCCTGGGTTATTTATCGTGTTACTGGGGATCGTTATGGACGATTGGAACCGTTTGGAGAAAGTTTTTATCCTGCCTTATTAATGGTTCCCTTCCTTCGTGGCAGGTTTGAAATTGCATAAAACTCCTTTTCCGGTTGTCCCGTTTCATTCGAGATCATTAAAAACTGAATGGGGTGCCCTGATTGGTCGAGAAATTGAGGGATCCGAAAGTTTTGTAACTGCAAAAATATCACTAGACACTGTAAAGGTGAGAGTATATTGATTGAAACGATAACAAAGAATTAGAAACTAGCTGTAACTGAAATTGTTACGAAAATTTGTTACGTTAGTGTTATATTTAATGGATAATTACTATGCATTACTACTCAGAATACATGTTGTCTTGTAAAGCCTTTTATAATAAAATGTTTCATAATTTGACAACCATTATGAGACTATCCTATGATATTCGGATTGGTTTTGCCCTTCGGGAATAGAAATTTCATGTATTGTCATCAATATTCGAAGAAAATTTACAAAATCATATTATTTACCTATAAAATTATTACTACTAAACTGATTCATATTTAAAGATTATAAATGTGAGATGAGACAGAGAGAGAGAGAGAGCGGGATTTTACAAATATATATACAGTAAAAAAAGTTGATATCTATCTATAAATGTATTTTTAAGATAGAGAGATACCCTTCGATTTGAATTTTCACTTTTTAAAAGGAAATTGTGAAAAATGATGTTAGAAGTTAAAGTATCAAGTGTTTTCTGTACAGAATATTTATTTACCTATTACACTATTATGTATTTAATGCTTGAAATGCTCAAGAAAACTGAGACAGATTTCTTTAGTTAATTGAAATCAGTTCTAATTTCGGCTCAAATGCTCAAAATGTTTGATTTTATTATGTCCTTTTTAGTTATTATAGTTAAAACTAAAATATTAGTGATAACCTTTATAAAATATCGGTTAGAAATTGCATGTAATAAAATACTTCGTTGATCTCCTGTTTCAGAATATTTCTAAGAAAATATGTCACAATAATTCCATTTTAAATTTTATATGAAATATATAAAATGAGTACTTTAAATCATACATGGGTAAGAAAATATTTATCGGTGTTTAGAAAATTTACATTAATTACTTAGATTATCATTTCAACTACTTTGTAATTTTACAAAAGTTATCAAATCCCTTAAAGTATTTGATTACATCGAAATACAGCATCGAAATTTTCTTAACACTATTTTTACTTAACTCTATTTAATATTACTACAATTACATAAATATAAAAAGTTAAGCATTAATAATATTGTTTACTCAAAAATGGTTCCTAAGTGCTGTATTGTTATTATTAAAATATTTTAAAATACGAAAAATTATTCATGTAAATGTATGCATTAGCCAAAGAATTTTCTCAGCGTTCAAACTAATTAATGATATTATTCTAGAACGGTATTTAAAAAATGCATTTTGCTATCAGTGGTTTTAATCAATACTCTTCTGTACTATTAACACTGATACTAATATAAATATTTTATTAGAATTGCAATAATGTAACATAATTACGCAGTAAAATATCTTGTAATTATGTAACTAGAGATTGTTTTAAAAAACTTAAACGAAACATTTGAGTTATAAAATAATACATAACCTCTGATATATCTGCAAATATCATTCGAAACTGTAAAGAAAACCTTATAAACAGAAAAATATATTTTTTTCCTTCTTAAAATTAATACTCCTATCAATATTTTTTATTCTTTAAGACCAGTTTCATTTGACAGAAAACGATTTCCAAAATTTGTTAATTTTAAAATTTCAAAGAGACTTATTATGAAAACCATTCACTTGTTCCATATTTCCCCATTGTGTACTTATGTTATTTTTTAACATCTTAGAAAAAAAATTTCTTTTACCAGGAATTCTTAAAATTATTGAATAAGGTTTACGTTACCTCATAATACAAACATTTTATGTTCGTTACAAACACTGAAATGCCTTTCTACATTAATGATTTTATAAACTATGTTAAACATTTCCCTTAACTTTTTCCTCTTGTTAACAAATGTTCTTTGTGTTCATGAATGTATTATCTGATTAACTTACATTTACACTCACACTTCATTTTTGAGGAACGACTACCATAAAAATCGAAATTTGGTGTTAAAGTGCAGACGTCCTTCGAAGTTGGAGGTGGTTCTTATATTAATGGATATCACATTCTTCCGTAGCTGGGCCCGGCCTTTCCTCCCAACCCGCGGAAAAAGGAATGTGCACGTACTGGAATCTCATAATGAGCCGAAATAGTTGTTGGAAGCAGCTTGTTTGATGTTCTAGAAATCAATTCCGAGGAACAAAAGTGCATAGGAATTTCGCCTTTTCCGCAGTTCCAAGGATGGAGAACAAGAAAAATTCGTAATGAGAGAGAATAGAATATTATATTTTAAAAAATTTGAAGTTAATTTGCAAAGAATTATGATATCATTTAATGATGAATTTATGAATTGCGAATGAAAATAGATGCAAACATTTAATTTCAAAATTACATAGTTTAGAGCTCCCCCCGTCTACCGGTTATTTTGATTTCGTGAATGCAAAGTTAGTCCTATGGAACATCTGCTATCGTCTTCAACTTTTGACTATTCTAATTATTTGAATGCAAAAAATGGTATCCGAAAGAACAAAAAATAAGGAAGGTCTCTGCCGAATTACATATTCCCTTCGAGTTTTAAATATTTTTAAATATTTTCTTATTGACTGGAAATCCAATAAACAAATCATTTTTAAAGAGAGGTAAAAATATTTTTAAGAATTTGACAAAATACTTAATTCTGTAGAAATCATCATTATTTCTTGCTCTTTCGGATGCGTTTTTTTGCTTTAAATTAGATAGAACAGTAAATATTTGAGTATGGTTGTAGAAATTCTTTAGGATTAAAATTAGTTTTGCGAAATTGAAAGGTACGGTAGATGGGAGCCTTGAAAATCGAAATTCATTAACTTAAATTCTAAAAGAAGAAACAATTCTGAAAAATTATTTTTGAGAGTTCTTACTTCGTTCCATCATACAAAATAACATTTCATTAACATTGCTTACAAAAAAACATTTAATCTTTGAAGAAATGCAATTACTTAAATAAAGAAGTCATATCCTTTTTTGAGGTATTAAATGATAACATTTAAGAGTTTATTAAATTACCCATGATCAACAAGAGCTTGTAAAATTAATAAATTTCAACAGAAAGGAAAACTTATATTCAATGGTATGATTCGATGGAAGAGTCACAGATTGAATGAACGACCTCCCTGTTCATCATTGGGCATCAAGAAGCTCAGATTTAACTGTCTACGATTTTAAAATGCGCTAACATGTTGTTTTGAGAAAATTTCGTCAAACAAAGTGGGTGGGAAAAAAACAAAAAATACACGGTATTAGGTTCAAACAATTAACAATATAAAACATTATGATTAAAATAATTACATTTAGTTTGCTTAAGATATATTTGCAGTGATAAGATATATTTATAATTTAATATTTGACCGTCTTCTTTTATTTTAATATCCATACAGAATATTATTGTCTACTTTAATAATTTATCATTTGCTCTTATTTTAACATTTCATTTAATAATTAATTTTTTGGCAGATTCATCTATATGTATTCTTTTTGTTGATGACATCGGCAACATTTTTGTTCTTTAGAATGTTTTGATTTTGAAAATAAAAATGTATTTGGAATTTGGGGAATGCATTTTCATTTCTTTGTAGTACTTCCTTATGTGCATCTTAAGGATTGGAAAGTACATTCACTGTATGATAATTAATATTCATTTTGAATAATTTTACTTTTTTAGGAACTTAAAAGAAAAAAGCAATTAGCACGTGTTGAAATGAAATTAGGAAAATTAATTACAATTTTTTTCTGTCTTTTTTACTTTGGTGTTATATTAAAGTGCTTTTACGCTACTACCGTTGAACATTTGACGAACGAAAAGCGCGAACAACTGCAGCCATTCGAACTGTAACACCGAACATGCTGAACAATACGTGGGCTGAGCTCTATTATCAATGGGATACGTTTTTTGTTTTGGAGGAATATTCCCTTTGAATAATATACAGTGCAAATTAATTGGGACATGCTATTTATTTTCGGTATGTGTATCTGAAACCACTTCAAATTAATTTTATCTGCTTAGACTGAGTGTAAACCCCTAAAAACGGCTTTATTTGCTTAGAGTGGGTGTTACTGATCGACCTAACTGGTTTCAATATAGAAGTTTCTATCTATTCTTGTGTTGTGAACTTTTGAGTGAGGCAGTTAGTTGTAAGCGTTTCTCTCTCTTTCTATCACGTGGATACAACTCCAAGGAAATGTGCTTAAATTATAGCTTTTAAAGATCACACTTCTATGACAGTTAAAGAAATAGCTTCCACAGTTGCTGTAGGCAAATCAAATGTTGCAAGAATCCTAACTTCATTCAAAGAATGCAGTTCAGTCTCTCCAAAAAAAGAAATGAAGGTGTGGATGCAAGCGGAAAACTACGGCAAAAATTGATAAATTTACAATAAAAAAATGGCAAAATTAATCCAAAAAAAACCAGCTTAGACCTTCAAAGGGATTTATTGGCATCTGGTTTTGATGTGTGTTGCTCAACTGTATGGCGGAGGTTTCTGGACGCTGGCCGAAAGGCAAGGGGACTAACGAAAAAACAATCTAACATGAAGAAAAACGTTTAGCATGGACAAAAAAGTACAAATCATGGACTGTTGACGACTAGATGAAAGTAGTTTTTAGAAATAAAACTCATTTATTCATGCAGAAATATATTTCAGATATGAGATGAAGTGATTGTAAACCTTTTAGACAGGACCAAACATCCGCTGAAGCAGATGTTTTGGATTTATATCATGGCAACTGGAACTAGAAGCTTAGCTCCTGTTCAAGGCATGATGGGTTCAACTAAATACATCGAAATATTACGGCATAAGATTGTTTTATTCATGAAACCCTTTAACGGAACATTTCAACATGACTTCTTCTTGTCACAATTCAAAACTTGCAAATATTTTTTATGCTGGAAAATCAAATTAAAGTGCTTGATAGGCCTGGAAATTCATAAAAACTAAATCTCATTGAGAATTTGATGAATATTTTGTATAGGCGTTTAAGTTAAATGGATTATACAACAAAAGAACACATGATAAACAATGCAATTCAAGTGTGGTTTCATGATGATGAACTCTAGAGAAAGTGCACTAATCTAAAGGAGTCGATGCCAAAATGTCTGCAAGAGGTAATTTCTGCTAAGAGAGGACATATGTTATACTGGAAAATGTATTGCAAATGTATAGAATAAATAAAAGCATAGTTTTCTTAAAAAAGTAATTTTTTTACTTTGTCCAATTAATTCGCATTGGTATGTATTTATGATATTACAAACTTTAAAGTGTTGTTTTTAATTTATTGATCCGAAAAGGTTGTAACTTCTTTAGTTTTGAAATAGCAACTCTTCACATTTGGAATATTCTTTTGTATATACGCTGTTTTAAAAAGCAAAATTTAAAAACCAATATTTTGAAAAATTATATATAATGTTCCTCTAATGAAAATCATCATTAACTTCATATATGTGTTTGGTACTGAGTAATTGGAAATTCGTTAACATGTTTCTTTTTTTTTTTTTTACCTCTTTAAAACTCCAAAATAAATTTATTGAAAATCTTCAACATTTGAGTTTGATTTCGTTTTATATTTCCAAACTGATGTGAGATATGGCCCCATAAAACATTTTTTAAAAGAGTGAATGCAGAAAATTGCTCCACACAAAGTTTTGCGAAGAACAAATTTAGCTGTCAAAGGTGCTAACTTTTCAAAAGCAATTATTAAATTATTCATTTAATTATGAGAATTTAAGCAAATGTTAATATGATAACGGAATGGAAATTAGATTCATTTCTTTCTTTTTTTTTTTATTTTTTTCATTCATTCACTCCTTCTCTTCTTCTCTCATTCACTTCTTCCCTCCTTCTCTCATTCACTCAATCACTCTTTCTTTTACTCGTTTAATTATTTATTTTGACCTAAAAATATTCATATAACTCTTTTATTAAAAAAATGTGCTTGGGTGACCATTTTGTCGTTCACTAGACCCTTAGGTGGCTAATAATCTAAGATTTCTGAATTTTTTTAAGAAAATATTTCCGATCGCTTAATCTGTTCGCCATTACACTCTTATTGTAATTACCTTTTAAGTGATTTTAAAAAGGTTTTCACCATTTAATGAGCAGTATTGATTTTATTAATGTTTTCTTTGAGCGTTATTGTGTAATTCAAACAAATAAACCAAAAATATGTAACTTTTGGAGGGAAACAAAAGAATTTTTTTTCTTATGATTTTAAAAGTTAATATACATCAATTCATCACGCAAGAACTGGAAATAAGAAACGAAATGTTATCGTGGCAAATGTTTAGTTGCTAAATATATTTAGTCATTTGCATATCGCTTTAATTAAATATGCTTTAGTAATTGATGAAGTAATGAAAGTTTTCAAACGTGGAGAAAACAAAAGGAAGTCTATTCTCCAACGCGAGAAACTAGGCACTGAAGTAGATATAAAGATTTTTCGGCTTAATGTTAAAGGACTGAGTGTGAGTTAGGAGCCCTTTTATAAACAGAAAAGGGCGCAGATATTAATGCACTGATTCATGCGTTGAATTTATTTTTATACTCAATAGTGGTTAAAAAGAACCACTCTTTGCTTACACATAGCGTTGTGAAGGCAAGTTGATGTTACCATTGTGTGCTGCCATCTGTTAAATGGCACCAAAATAAATGTGATACTGATTCATAGGTAAATACTGGTAATGGCCGCCTCGAGTTGATATCGTCGATGAGACCTGGATTCATTATTACCCACCGGAAATCAAGCAACAATTGGGTGGCGTCCAATGAATCTGCTTAAGATTTGTTGAAAATGGTTGCATAGGCCGATTGTTTTAATTGTGAAGGACGTTATATTCATAGGTTTCACTAAAAAGAAGGAGAATAGATCAATGCTACAGTGAGTTTTTCTCGTACCTAATATCCTGTTTCTCATTCACGTTATGTGTACTTTTTGAACTTTCTTCATAAATATACAATACGAAGACCACAAATTTACAGTAAAATTAGTTTTAATATGGATTCCAGATTCTTAATAAGAAAATGAAACTATATTGCATGTAAAATACTGGTGGTGTTAAATAGTAGTACAAAACCAGGCGTGGCTATGTCGTGTTAAATTAAGTGAAACTGTAGTTTAGACGCTTGGAAAAAATAGAAAATAGAAAAAGAAATTTGTCTTGAAGGAGGGTTGAAACTAGAGAAGGATCGCTTGGAAATTCTGATGACGTGTCAGCCATGTTTACCAAAGCGTCTAAACCCCATAGGAAACAAAATATCACTAAGGTGTCTTGGAGTCGTACTGTCCGTACTTACCAAAAGAAAGAAAATCCCTGGAGTGTAAACTATATTAGAAGTCGACATTGATTCCCTACAGGAAATATATACCATATAAAACCAATTGACTGAAATTTTCCAGAACATTTAGTTTTATAATGGGAGAAACACTGCAACTATATCTTTCTGCAGAAATATAAATCATAAGCACATCCAGAAATTTAAAAAAAAGGGGTCAAAACTACAGATTTGTCTTTAAAATTGATTCGGAGCAGAAAAACGGCAAAAATGTATTTTTGATTCTCTCTACTCGAAAACTTCTCTCTGCTACTCTTCTCATCAAGAGAATCTATTTTAAAATCAGTTTCAAACTTCCGAATAAACATTCCGTTGGAAACAAAAACAAACAAACAAACAAAAAATATCACGTTTCCAGCCGCACACGGAATCTAAACCCGAGTCTTCCTCTATCGACCCGGGTTGCTGTGCATTATGAGGCGGAGTCTCGTTAAAGCGAAGAAATCTCGATTTCTCGCTCTCGGAGGCTACTTCCGGAGGGAGGGGGTGCACTTCCGCTTTCCCGGCACGTTCGAATCGGGTCCATCTCCAGAAATTGCCCCTTTTTTCCCGTTTTCTCGACAGGGTCCCAGCTGCGCTTTCCTAGAGATAAGAAGTTTCAGATATTCAGAATCAGACGTCTCTGCTGCCGGGCTTGTTTCCTGCCCGGGATATACTGCGAGTAGGGTGTGGGGATATCTCCTTCCTCAAACTTCTTTCGGAGTGTATGAAAGTCCCGCTTTTTAATGAGATAGGGGAAGGAAGATTTTTCAATCCATCTTCTTGAAAATATCCGTTGGAAATCAGTAAGTGAGGCAGGATGTAATTTTTTTCACCGCTAAATAGATTAAATAGCGTATACAAATATACAAGGTTTAGTAATTCTTTTCACAGCACTTTCATTTTTTAATGTTACACACACACATTGCGGATAAGGAATAAAAATTCCATCCACTTGAAAACGTCTCTTGACATTAGCTTAAATGTGTTTTTTCCTGTAAAGTGTTTTATAATAAATGAAGACAGACAAATAATGAGGATTTAGAATTATTTTCTGTTTTTTTTTTTTTTAACATATAACGATTCACGTTGTACCATTGGGTTATTATAGTTCTTCTGTTAATTACGAGGAACAGTTTTTCAGCATGCAATGGATCATAAGAAAAGACAAGAGTACAGAGCAAGACAAATTTGTTACTAAAAATTATGTACAAATACCGTTAACTTTCGTCATAACCACCGTAAGAATTCGGGCATTTTCACATCGATGGACGAGCTTTCCGATCCCCTCTTCAATCTACTTTGCCACCAGTGTGGCTAAATGGACCTGTACCTTAGTTAGATGCTCTTCATTGGCTTAGAAGTTTTTGCCTCCTAGCCAATTCTATAGTTCAAGGAAGAGATGAAATCACTCAGTGCTAAATCAAGGTCGGATGGTCAAACACATCCAATTTAAACTGCTCCAGAACCTGTTGTTTTACAGTAGCAAAGTGAGGCCAGCCATTATCATAAATGAGGACAACAGAATTCAGTATTATTTTGTTTTTAATGACTCTTGGTATGTATATATATATATATATATATAACCGTAAAGTCTAGCAAGAAACAGCTGCACTGATCGTAGTCTCCCCGGTTTCATTATCTCAAAAAAAAGACATTTTTCTTATCTTTAACACCCCTTGCCGTAACCTTCTTGCCATTGAAGGTTTGTTTGAACAGACTTGTATCATTGGATCCCTTTATAAGGAACGTCGTCGATTCACCCTTCATCATTCACATAAAACAACATCAATCATAGAGTTTTCACTGTATAGCGAATAACACTACCCAACTCGCACTTCGTGGGAACATCAATTTTACCATCTATGATTACGTGCCTACAGCTCAGATTAAAATGACTAGAAGGCGTTCGTAATACTAGAGGTTATATCAAATCCCTTAAGGTGATTCGTAGACTGGCCAGTAAGATTCTTATTCATTCTCATTATAATAGGCAGTTGGTATTTCTTTGGATTCCGAGTCACTCAAAAAGCTTTTGGGATGAGCGAGCTGCTAAAATCGCAAAATCAATAACGGAATGTGACGTAAATAACGATTGGATAACCTCAGAAGACATCCATGCATACAATTATCATAACAGACTAGAAAACACTAACCGAAACTTTTACTGCAGCAAGTACTTTGAAGTTTGGGGGAACATACCAACCATTGATACTATTTCTAATTGGACAAAAAACAGAAGAGAAAGAATTTCTAGGAATCCGATGTCTCAGCAAAATGATAATTATCCCAGGCCTTTTAAATCAATTTGCAGGATAATGCGGTTTGTTCTACCTGTAATAGGATCAATGATGATTTTTAACATATTTTATTAACTTGCGCAAACTGTACCTCCAATAGAAATGAACTCTGGAACATTCTTCAATTAGACTCCCGTGGCACTATCACTTTCAGAGAACTTTTACAGAAAGCAGTTATGAATAAAAATAATTTTAGAGCTTTTTTACAAGGGAAGAAATGCTTTGATATTTATTAATTTGAAATTAATTTATCCAGATAGGGATAATGGCCTTTGTTGCCCTACATATCTCATCAATCAATCAATCAACCCGAGATTATTATGAGATAAATGTGCAATCGCCCACTGCGCATTCTCACCTCTTATCACTTCTCTGATTGTTAAGCAGGGTAATAAGCGGTTGGAAAAAAACCCGTAGTACTTTCATTTTCTAATGTCACAGTGAGGATAAGGAATAAAATTCCCATCTGCTTGAAAACGTCTGTTAAAATTTGCTTAAGCGTTTACAAAGTTTCCTGCAAAGTTTCTTATAATAAATGCAAGTTAAATTAATACTAATAAGGATTAAGAAACATTTTCAGTTTCTTAATACATTGGTTGCCATTGTAAAGTTGGAATGTTCTCGTTATTTTATTTATTACTTTGGAGAATATTTATAATTTAAACTACGAAAAATAAAACAATGATCCAATAAAATGAAATGAGATTACGCAATTTAATCAGACCAATGTAATGTAATGAAGGGTTAATGAAAAATTAATATATAAGCTATGCCGAAGTTAGCAAAAGGCAAGCAGGAGTGGGATTGCGCTTGATAACATTCCATAGGGAGAACTTAAGACAACGACAGATTTAACGTGCATCATCTCCGCTGCACTGTAGATCTTTAGTGGCACCAAAGCTTGAACCCACGACTCGACATAACTGCCAGCCACGAGTCTGTGACCTTGATCATTGGGCTACCACGGTTATACAGGACTGAGGAGGGATTAAATAAATGTGCTTGAACGTACGAGAAATCTAATTTGATATTGCTGGATCAAATATCCAAATTTGTCTTGTGGATGTTGAATACTGACCGTAACTACTTAACCATCTGCTCGGACCCGATTATCAACGTAAGTGATTTTTTAATATTTTAGTAAAACTTGTTAGTGAATGTGCTGAGGGATAATGAACAGATAGAGATAATTTTCCTTACTGGCATAAATTAAAAATTGATCTGACAACTTGCGATATTTTGACTGATTGAAATTCGATAATATATCTCTGTTTAGAATCTAAGTTAAGCATTTTAAGATTGTGTTTCAGGATGACGAAAGACTTGAACTGGCACCTTCCTCTCCAAACTACTACGCCATGTCAACGGGAGGACTTGGAGCAACGATAGCTTTAACGTGCATCAGCCTTCCTGCATGAAAGGTCTAAAATACTAATTAATTACTTTCTTTATTATTTATACTTTTCTTAATGAATTAATAACAATGACTTACATAAAAATGGCAAAAAATTGAAAATTAAGGAATTTGGAATATTGCAACGCTGAAGTTTACATCAGACCTCATAATTTTAATTCAATGTTTAATGTTGTAGATACATTTTAACTGGTTTCTCATTTTTTTATAATTTCGCCTCACCGCCACTAGAAGATTTTGATTCCCAACATGCAGCAGTCTCCATGCGATGAGGTTTCTTATTAATTGATTGTTTATTAATATCACACTCTGAAACATTCTTGAGGCAACAAGCTCGATTATGTAACGAGGACAACACCTGAACTTGCTCTACCTTCACCCGCATCAAACCAATAGGAGGAGCCCTGACAGATTTAACGTGCACACTAACCCCGATACATGGCGGAAACAACTCGTGACCTTGGTCACTTGGCTGTAGTAATCACTCCTATCACACCTATCGCTGATAGGTTTTCAGTGAATCTAGAAAGGAATCCTCAGCTCCATTTGATTATCCGTTGTCTCGAAGTCAGCCACCATTATTACTCAGCTACCGAAGCCATCAATTATGATCCAGTTAAGAAGTTTTAAATGGCTTTTAAATTGCTGTATAAATAAAATATTTTCATAAGAAACTTTTCTAAAAAGATTCTAGCAATATATCGATCGTAGTAAAGGGATATATCAAGAAGGGTTTCATTTTATGACAATTATATTATAGTTTCAAATGTTACTAACCCCATAATGAGACAAATAGTAATTTTCTTTTTTACAGGGTCAAAATTTTCAGTGTCACAGTTTGGTTATAAGAGATAAATCACTTAATTACAGTTGGAGCTGAATCGTTTGATTACAACTTTTTTGCATGTTCACAAATTAAGAAGTATAAAACAAATAGCGAGTGTTTCAACTTCTGTGTTTGATGAAAAACTATAAAAATCTAGTAGCATAGATGCAGAATTCTTAAGCTGTGATTCACATGCTAATACGTCCGTTTTACCAACCTCTCCCTCTTATGAACAACAAAGAAATACCCCAGAATACACATAAATAAGTCTCAGAATAATTAAATCTGTGGTATAAATAATTATTAAGTGATGCTTAAATTCGAGAGTGATCCAAATTTTTTAAAAAATTTTATTGACAAAAACCATATCAATTAAATAACTTTAGATAACTAATGTATCTTTCAAATAGGTTACTGAAATTCTGAATAGCAGAAATCTGTAATTATTTAAGGCACCTTTGCTCCTTCAATGGAGCGTGCAGCAAAGCTAAAGTACAACACACGCCTCATTTCACTTGCTTATTTAATTGAAATATTTCATCAGCACAACTTTTCAATTTTTGGCTTATAAAGTTATTAGCTTCATAATTTTTTCATTTTCTTTTCGAATACTGTGCTTAGCGAATCAATTGCCAAAAATTATTCTCTAGAAAAAACTTAAATTATTTCATCTTAAGAGGAATTCAAAAGTCTTTCCACAAATAACTCGAATATTGTTAACCTCACTACATAACATCACTCTCATTTACATCTCTATATCTCTTTGATATACAATAAAATGGAGCCTAAACGTTCTCGCATTTTGTTACATTTACAAATGTGTGACATGAAATGATGAAATTTATAAGATTTTGTCTATAAATGTTTTATTCCTTTGGAGCTGTCTCATTTCCAGTTAAATAACGGACATTGAAATGAGAATATTACTCGAAAAATATTTCTTCTTAAACTCTTACTTTTTTTTTACCTTGAGTTTTGTAAGCTATGCCAAACACTAACTCAGGTAAGAATAAAATCAGGGAATTTGTCGATATAAAAAAAGATCCTCAAAAAATCATTATGTCAATAAAATGATCATATTAATGTAATATATGAGTCGTTATTAATTTAATTCTTTATCAGCAATTAATAAAAAAATTTAGATTAAGGGTGTGATTAATTATATATATTTAATCAAAATGATCTTAAATCGTAATTTTAAAAAATCCGCCCTAAATTAAATGTACCATATTTTACATTTCATTAAACACGGATTTTGAAAATTAAAAATAATTATTGCCTAATATAACCATTGCCATTTTAAACATAAAAATAATTATTGCCTTATATATAATTAAGTAAGGGACAATGAAATTTGAACAACGCTAAGAATATTATATTTGATTAAGATATAATAGCTCAATTTATTCTTTTTATACCTCTTAATCTTGTAATTTGTAAGCTACGCCAAGCAGTAACTCAAAAAATATATATTCTGCAGTATGAAATGATCTTCAAAGAATCATTATGTTTATGAAAAAGTTGTGTTTCTCTTATATATGAAATATTACTAATTAATTCTCTAGTAGTTAATAAAAATTTCAATGCTTTAATTAAATATACATATTTAACCAAAATAATTTTAAATCGAAATTCTAGTGATTGATGAAATGTTGCTTATTCGGCAGTTTCAAACTCTAAAAATATTTATTGTTATCCGTATTTTTGATTTACTATCTAATTAAAGCGAAAGAGATTCAATAATATTAAATAATGACAAGCATAATCATTAAATTATCAAACAGAAAATATATTTATTGATAAATCTTTTTGTCCCTACTTCGTCAGAAAAACAAAAAAAAAATCAGTAACCTAAATAACAAAAAATAAATTCCTCAAAGAACCCCATGTAATTTAATAGTAACACATTTTTTTTAAAAAAAAAAAATACACATTATATGAAACAGTTCCAAAAAATCCAGGGACAGAATTTCGAAATAGAAACAGATAAAAATAATTATTTCGAAGAAATTCCTGAAACGGAAAGGAAAAATACCAAGAGAAAAAAAAATGAAAGAATCAAGGACAGTTTTCTTGGCATAAAAAAGGGGAGGGAAATTTTTCATCTCATTAAAAGTAGATAAATCATGAAAAATCGTGGAAGAAAAAAGCAAATAAAGATGAAGCTTAGAGACAATGACTGGATTCCTTCTCGGAAAGTGTTTTTGTCACTTAAAATCAAGCCTTGCTGAAGACAGATAAAAATGACGTCAACTATTTTTAGTAGACTGAGGAATTCGCATTCATGATTTATTTACGACTTTCGTTGAATTTGGAACAAAAATAAAATATAGCAATCGAAAGTTTCAAAGAAATTGTAACATTTTTATTTTATGATAAGATTCGAAAGCACATTTTTGACAAAATGAAATGAATTATAAAATTTGATAAAAACTTATAATGGATTTACTTTATAGCAACTTACTTGTTTAGTTTGGATTTACTACATTCAGACAGAGACAGAAGGATATTTATAATAATTACCTGAAAAGAAAAACAGAAATGGAATTAATTTTTAATAATCTAATTGAACATTATTTTCAACTTATAATTTATTACTCAAATACAAAGAGAGTTGTTAAAACACATTAAAAAGTTATTAAAACAGTATGATATATATTATTAAATATACTTAAACACCTTAAATGAATAAAATTGATCTCTCAAAGATTTTGAATATTACGATTGTGTGCCAAAAACGTTACAAAAATATATATTGGTGTTGAGATTTTTTTAAATAAGGAATTAAGTTACGAAACTAACATGTCAGTAACTTATTTTTATAAGTTCCATACTAAGTTTTTTGAATATTTTAAGGTGTTGCTAAGCTTCACAAGCAACAAACCATTTGATTCTGTATTAATGTGTTTGGTGAGCTTGCATTAATTGGATTAAAAGTTTTCACTCCAATAATCTGGGGCAATAATAAATAAAATAAAGATTGTAATTTCTTGTCTGCCCTATTAGATTCAAGGCCTTAGAGGAGCTAAAGTTGAGGGTTCAAGTCCCTAATACTTTGTGGATTCATCAGAATTTATACTCAAGATTCCTTACTGACCACACATTCGATACCTATGTTTTACTTCATAATTTCTGCTCACTATCTTTTTCACGCACTAAAGTACTCGCATAAATTCTTCGATTCTTACGTATGTATCTTTTTAATTCAATTCATTATACATCACCTATTCTAATCTAATATACATAAGCCACGTTTCCTTCATTTGTAGGGATTTTCCGTTCAAACAAATTCAACTAAAAATCCCCAAAATGTTAGCTGATAAGAAAAACGCAATTGAGCCATCTCATAAGTTTAAGGAAAAATTCCTTTAATACTTTCGTTAATATTGAAGAATTCGATGGGTACTTTGAGAAAGTTGGCACGAATTTTCCGAATGATGTGTATTCGGAATTATATAAATAAGATCTGTTACTTAAAATACAATTAGGTAAGTCATGATGGGAAAACTTAAATGAATCATAATGTCGTCGTATATTTCTACAAAGGAGCAAACAGGAATTACTGTCTGTGTTTCTCAAGAATAGCTCTCGCCAATGTCAGAGTCAACTTCTGATGAACTTTCTGAATCATTCGATTTAAAATCTGGCATCATAAAAAGAAATTATATATGAACATATGAATATGATAGTGGTTCAGAAAGTACCTGTTTTTGGTATTGTATGAATTGATATATAATGCTTGGAGGGAGCTGTCTATCTATACTGTCTTTGTCATTGATAGACAGTAGTCAGAAAAGGAAGACAGGGAAAAAGGGATCTCAAAGTGAAATAAAAATTCATAATTGTTGTGACATTTCATTTAAAAAAATTACAGCAACATGTGAATCTAAATATTTTTTTATTAAAACCCTGGATAATCTTAATAGGAAACACAACACAAAAGCATGTATTATTCGTACATAAAATACCGGTGTTAGGCTTCGTATTTTTACCTTGAAAATATTCTTGAAAAATAGAGAAAACAAGAAATTTTCAAAATATATCTCATCTTCCGAAAATCATAAAGTAAGTTGATCGAAATATTTTATATCGGAAACGCGATGCGAAAATAGAAGAGTCGAAACCCTTTTTCCCCGTAGGGAAAAGGCAAAACACTCTTATTCAGTGGCGAACCCGTAAAAACTCATCTCCACAACAGTTTTTCCGACGCCAACATTTTCGAGGCTTCATTTCAATAAAACAGATCCTCTATTGACTCTGGCAGAGGAAGGTGTTTTACGAGCGAATGATTCCAATCCCAAAAACGCTCCAGATTTTATGAGGAAAATGGAATGGAAGGGAATGGTTTTTCCTGTGTTTTTCTCTCTCCCCCCAATATCACAGTCTATGAATGAAATAGGTTAGAGTTTTTCTCGGTCTAATTTACTTCTTATTTTCCACTACTTGAGGAATAAACAATTCAGCGAAATGCCTCAAGATATGAAAACCAATCTAGAAGAGTTGAAAGACCAGTTTTGTTGAGTGTACGTTATGGTCATAGTATGTATTTATTTGCATTTATGTTCATATACCAATAGCTTTCATTTTTATGCTATTATAACAAAATTAAAAACTTTCGATTCTTATCATCAGAAAACATCTTTCAGTTTCTTGACAAGTGTATAAAAAGTTGAAAATATACTAATGGTAAACCTCAAATTTAAATTTAAATTGTACGAAAAAAACACTTTTCAATTTCTTAGCTACGCTAATATTTTTAAAAATGTTAAAATTTAAAATTGTATGCGTTTTTACAAATTTTGAATTAAACTAAGTGTGATTTTGTTCGCAAACAAATTTTATTTTCTTATGAAAAGAATTTGTAGTTTTTTATTATTTTAAAATACAATATTTGATTTAAAAAAAAAGCAAATAACTTTAGGATGTTAATTAACGTTTCGATAAAGAACCAAGAAAAAAACATTATAAATCTAATATTTTATATAAATCTTATCTGAACAGAAGTCTCCCTGATATCAAAGTTAAATTATACAAAAAGCTACAAATTCATTCCTTAAAAAGTGTTTATAATAAATTATACAATAACTTTATTTTTAAGATTCAAATACAAATAATAAATAAAGTCCTCATTATGAGGAACACCATTTATTTGATGCTTCTCCCCCAACTGTTTACTTAATTTTTTTCCAACATTTTCTCAAAAAAGAAACATAAAAGTGATACTAGCGTAATCGATCTAGATTATATTTTCGTAGTTCGACATGATAACATATATGAATCTAAATGACTTATTACATCATGATAAATTTCAAGCGTTGAAAATACTCGTATTTTAATCAATTTAATTTCTTTTAAATTTGTTATTATTCTGACATTGAAAGTCTTTGAATGCATTTTCAGGGCAATATTTTAACGTAGAAGCATTTTTTTTTTGTTCTTATACATATGGAATATGTTTTTTATTATTATTATTATTATTATTATTATTATTATTATATATAT
>BMAW01078823.1:0-14463 GCA_019974015.1 Nephila pilipes | reverse complement strand
GAAACTTCAATATCTTTGAGACAAACTGTTGTTCGTAGACTCCCAGCGCCTTATAAGGATCGATGTTTGAATTATAAAACCAAGGCAAAAGAATATGCGAATAAAAATGAATGCATTCGTTCCTGTCTCCAGGACCATAATTTTGCGAAATGTAGTTGTATCGACCCCACACTAGTTGTAAGAAAAAACGAAAAGCTTTGTAATCTGAGGAATATGACCGTAATTTGTTGTCTAGACGAAGTTCTGAAATATTTAACATATAATGGACCGGTTTGTGATTGTCCCTTGCCATGTAACTCTGTTCATTACAATGAAAAGGTGTCCAAAGCACCTTTAACTCGGATCAACCCTGGAAAAACGTCAGCCTTGAAATTAAATGTGTTTTATGTGAGTTTAGAAAGACACGTGTATGAATACCGACCCAAATATGATTTTTCAGAGTTCCTAAATTATTTAGGAAATATGTTAGGTTTATGGTTGGGCTTATCTCTTGTCGCAGTTTTTGAATTGTTCGAAAATGTGTTGCTATGTGCAAAGTACCTAGCCAAATCTGAATTTCTTTGTGTAAAATAGAAATTAAAAATTTTCTAGTATATTAATATTATACACAAAAGATACAGGGATGATTTCCATTGAGTGTTCTACATGAAGACCGTGAACACGAAATATACTGTAAAATATTCTAAAAAGGAAAAAAAAAATATTTTACTGAAAAAAATCAAAGCGAACTTTTTTTTTCAAGAAGTACCCAAACCTTTTAGGATTAAACTCTACGTTCTGCGGAGACTTTTGCTTATCCCATGTGAACTATGGCTTACAAAGTCAATAGTGGAACACTGGATAACATTCATTAGATTACTTCAATTTTCTTTTGAAGTTCCGCAACGTTTATGGCAAAGAAAAATTCAAAAATATATCAGAAACTTCATTAAGCAAAAAAACAATAACCATCAATTTAATAACAATTATAATTATTATAATTAACCAGCAATTAAAACTATTTTCAATCGTATATATATATATATATATATATATTCGTTAAAAAATCAAAATTTGGTGAGATCATATTTTTAAAAGAAAATTTCTTTCATCCAAAAAACAGCGTAATCGTAGCACATATTAAAGTCAAACGATAGTTATCAGCAATCTAGTGCCTTACTGACGTTCCTGATTTGTTGATTCTACATTAATGCAGCTCTTTTGAACACCAGTCAAATGTGGTACATATGCTGAATGAATATTGAAGCACATATACAGGTCTAACGACATTTAATCTCCAGGGAGTTGCTACGGTCTTTAAATTACCCATAAAACTATAAAATTAATAACAAAATTTAATATTACATTACCTCTTCACAGGTACTACAGGATACTCATTTGGACAAGGCCAAAATTAAAAACAAAATGTCACTTTCCTTTTTACTCGTGCTCCTTATCAACGGGATTGAAACCATGAGCTAAAGGAAATTCATTTCCCTAAGAAAATTCATGGTCCCTAAGCTCGAAAACACTATATGGTCAATATAATTTCGTAGAACTTTGAAATTCACTTAAGAGCCTCGCACTTCTTCCAGTTGCCTTCGGATGGGACCAGCCAGATTTGGGACAAGTTGAGAACTTAACTCTAGTACTCGGAGTAGACCCTCGTGCTTCTTTACGACTACTGAATTTTTCTATTTTGTTGTGATAGCAATGACAACACCAAAAAAACTCCTAAGAGTGAAAATAGTAAGTGAACAGAAGGAGGTAAAATAAAGACAAAGGGGGCAGAATATTTTTTATTATTATCATTATTTAACTATTACTAATTTTATTTATTTATTACTTTCATTATTATTGTACGAGTTAAAGTATTGTTTATTCATGACTTAATTTTAATTCGACTGGAGGATAATAAGATCTTAACTTTGAAACATGAACAATATCAGTAGATTTCTTGGTTACAGCATTTTGTTTAATTATTTCATAATTTGCATCAGAAAATTTATTTACAATTTCATATGGTCCTGAAAAAACTGGTGGTAATTTTCTACGATTTGGATTGTTAAATTCTTCATACATCACATTGTCTCCCGGTTGAATGGGAGAATCTATGAAGTGAGCGTCATATCTAATTTTATTTATATCATGATAATTGATTATATTGCTTTTAGCCAATGTTCTTGGTTCTTCTACTGGAGGGTAAACTTGGTTTAGATTTAATGGAGGATTATATGGTAAAATGCCATATAAAGAATATGCAGGGGGAAATTTCGTAACAGAATGTGGTGTTCAATTGTTTTCATTTATTACTTTTTTCAAAAGTTTAGACCAGAGAATTTTAGAAAGGGGGGGGGAAGCTAACTTTACACTTTAATTTAGTTACAATAGATTGATTCACACGTTCACATTTTCCATTAGTTTGTGGGTGATGTGAAGAAGTTAGTAAATATTTGATATTGTAATTTCTAAGAAAATGTTTAAATCTAGATGAGATAAAAGCGTCATTTCTATCAGTTAGCAATTTAGATGGCATTTGAATTTGAAAAATACCCATACCCATTTTTGATCTTTTTTAAGAAGATTGTTTAAGGGTTCTCTAATTTTAGCATAACAATCAATAAATTTACTATCAACATTTACAGAACCAAGAAAACCTTGAAGTTTTCTTACATTTTTGGAAGCTGTAATTTTCTGATGCTTTCAATGTTATGATTGTCTGGAGAGTTGTATCCTACTCTGACTTCGTAACCCAAAAAATTAATTTGTCTTTTGCAAAAACACATTTTGAAAATTTTAATTTAATAATTTTTACTTGATACATGTTAAAAAATTGTTTTATGTGATCATGGTGTTCTTCTAAGGAGTTAGAGAAAAAATCACTAAGACACGCAAATTTCGATTTGTGCGATTAAATTTTGCAGGTGCATTTTTAAAGCCAAAAGGTAAAACTTAGAATTCATATAAGCCTTGAGTGATCAAAAAAGCAAGCTTATGTTTATCTTTCTCATGAAGGGGTATGTGCTAGTAACCCGATGCAAGGTCTAGGGTTGAGAAAATTTTAGCATGGGTCAATTTGTCTAATAAGATATCAATTCTTAGTAAAGGTTCAGCATCAGTTTTACACAAAGCATTCACTTTGCGATAATCAATGCACAACTTACTTTTTCTATTTTCATCCCTTTTATAAGCTAAAGTTATAGGGGCGGAATAATTACTATCAGATTAATTAATTAATCCAGCATACAATAAATTCTTTATTTACTTGTTAATTTCCTCTTCATCAGTGGCTGATATTCTGTAAGCACTTTGAGATCAATAAGTAAGTAGTCGTAACAATTGTAGGGGGTTCTATTTTAATTTGACCAACATCATATTTACTTTTAACAAAAATATGCGAATATTCAGATACAAGAGACAACACAGAATCAGATGGTTCTTTTACAATCAAAGGTGGGAAATTGTCCTCTGATGTACTGACTATACTATTCTGAGTGTCTTTTTTTTCTTGTTTCTTCTAATACATGTAAAGATAATTGTTGCTCGTTTCTGGTATGAAAATTGTAATATTTTTTTCAATTTTGTATTATTCCATTTTTGTTACAATCAATAATTAAATTAAAAAGACTACAATCTGGAAGTCCTAAAATTAGGTAAGGTAAATGGTATATATATTATCTTATTTTTTGTTTAATTCACCTATTTTTAAATATGCCTCACACATTTGTCCTAGTTAGAAATTGCCATGGGCTTGATTTATTTTGATAGGACTTGTCTTCTTTCTCTTTAATTAAAGTTTGTTGACAATATCTGCAGAAATAAGTGAGAGAGGGGATCCTGTGTCAATAACAGCATTGACACTGTCACGTAAAGTAGGTAAATATCACAAGTTAGCTGGGCTTGGGATTGTTAAAGTATGTGATTTAGTTGAGAGGTTTCCGGATAAAATAATTGTCATTGCACTGGGATATGAGCCTCAGATGAGGTATTTTGATTTTCCCTAAAATTTTGTACAGAACTAACAGGGTTTCCTGTGGACTAGGAAACAGAGTTAGACAGGGATACGTTATTCAAAAAATTAGATTGTCTCAAAGGACACGTTTGTGACTAATAATATGAATTAAAAATGCCTTGTCTTATACAAAACTTACAGGATAAAGTTGGCTATCTCTGCTGAAAATGAGAATTGTGATTTGGTCTATTGCCAAAATGTGGAAGATGATTAGAGAAATGGTTTAGACGTGGTCTGGAATAATTTTGGTAATTAGGCCTGAAATAGTTTGGTGGTCGAGGTAAAAATGTTGTTGGTTGCCTGGTCATAAAAGGTACAGGTGGTCTATTGTAATGATTTGGTCTACTTCTAATCATGAGATCATTGTTTCGGACCCTATTGATTCAGGAGTAGATTCTTGTATTTTGAAAAGTTTAGTCACCACTGTGAGCCATTCTGATGGGGAATTGGGGAGGGGGGGGAATTTTTTTGTTACTAATTGTTTTAAAGGGGTAGGCAACCCATCTGTTAAACCTTCTAAAATTAATTGAGAAGAAGACCCCAATTTTCTTCTACAATTTAATTTCTTATGAATATATTCTAATAAGGTCTCATTCGGTTGAAACTTATCTGGGGAAAAACCAGTAAAACTAATTACACGGGGCCTAAGGAAATTTTCAGTTGAAACACAACAAAGATCATTAAAATTGGAAATATCCAAGCATGAATTAATATATTGAGTTAATGCTGAGCCCTTCAGAAAGCTTGAAATGTTTTTTTTTTAATTTTACAGTCTTCATCTCTATGATTACGATTACATGCTTGATTAAAATGGTTTAACCACAATTCAATTTTCATCCCACTGTCAGGATCAAAAGGAACAGTAGGAAATTCATTTTTCATTTTCTCGTTCTGGGAATCAATTGTTCCATTTTCGATTTCTGAATTTTCGGGGTTATTTTCTTTTTCCATATCTATTTTATAACTGTTTACTATATTTTTTGATCTTAATAACTTCAATTAACATTTAAATGGCATTGTAAATGCATCAACTTTAGAATTATGTGCAATATATGATATAGTATTTGTCCCAAAACATTTAAAACCATTTGATGAATTTTCAAAGTATGTTAACTCCATAATTTCATAAAAACTAAGTATAAAAATTAAATCAGTAACACTTTTAATTAAACATCAACCAATGCTATTGTCATAATTATCATCTTAAATCAATATAATAACTTTCATAAAATAATTCACATATTATCATATTTCTTGTTTGTTAATTTTACTTACTTTGTATTACAATAATAATATTTCAATTTTTATAGTCAAAAAAGGTTATATTAAAAATTTTGATATATTATTGCTGTATGCACACTTTTTATTTTATTATACACATAAAAATAAAATATTTTTCTCTCTCATAGAATTAAGTTTTAAACTTGAATGAATTTAATAGTTAGTATAAGTGCAAAATGCAATATGTTTCTTGAGTTATTTGTAAAAAAAAAAGATACATGGAAAACTTAGCTGCAGTACTAAAGATGAAACAACTTGGACAAGAGTTTCAGGAGCAAGTAATAGGATGTTTAAGTTTAATGGTTTTCATTTCTGATGAATGATGACATATACAGTATTAATTTTGTAGTGAGCTCCAATGTGAAATAATCCCCCACGAAATGAGAGACGATCCAGTGACTGATATTAATCCACTGGAATTGCTGATTGGGTTCTGTTTTGCGACGATTCAGTTGCTCTTCGCAGATGACGCCTCACTTCTCCCGTGTGCTTCGGATGGCATGAGCGGTGCCGTTGCAAAGGCACCGCTCATGCCCTCCGAGAGAAATCAGGAGACGATGGCCACGCTGTGGATTTCTGCTGGCGGCCTTCAAGTGGAGATTAGTCAAAATTACTCTGTATGGTCTCTCTCTCTCTCATGTTAACAAAATTTTAATTTAATGCTTACACCAGCCAGGATCTCTTATCCTGCCGGCTTATTAATGTAAAGACTTTCTTTTAAATAATTCAACTAGTACTTATTTAATTAAGTTTATAAAACAGTCCAAACCAATTTTATTTTTTGTAATTATTTACAGAGGAGAGAGAGATCATTTCCCAATGGCGGGAATAGCATAACTCCACGGTTGGATACAGATTATGAGAGCAAGAGCGAGCAAAAGCAGGTTTTTCTCTCTGTTTTTGTTATGTAGCAGAGGAAATTCACTATAAACATCATAGACATGTGATATGAATGGAGAGATTTCGAGGGAATCTAAGTGCAGACCTAAAGTCTGGTAGGGATCATCCCTACAAGTCTGGAGCCGTGTGAACAGTTGACTTTGCCGATTTTAAGAACGCGTGATTGCATAAATGAAAGTTAAAATGGAATGGTATCGGGAAATGAGAATGAACGCTTTACTTTCGAATGAGATAATGGAAAAAAGTAGGAAATTAAATTATTATTGTGAGAAACTAATAGGATTTAAGTTAAATCACTACATTTATTTGCTTCGTAATTTCATAATAGTATATGAGTTTCCTTTTTCGATTTAGAATACATTTCGATTTTTTTCTGTTAAAAGAAATTATACTCGAAAATTGTTTGTTTTATATATTAGAAAAAATAATTTCAATAATTGAAAAGTATTTACTTTATTTTTTTATTGAATGATTACTTTTTTTATTGAATGTTGAAAATCTTATTATTACTTTAAATGTTGTATATTGTTTTTAAATTTGTATGTATATCTTGGTTGAGAAAGTAAGTTATTGCGAATTTTGAATAAACATTTGTTTTCACTTCAGCAGATACAATTAAGAAACCCCAGCAAAATAATTTCATTCAACTGAGTTAAAAAATTATCAGATCAACTTTTTTTTTCTGAATAGGTAATTGTTATAAAATATTTCAAATTTTATTCACGCAAAATGTCTTATTTATTGAAAGGTAAGAACGTGGACTTGCTTAACCTAGCAGCAGAATTACGTTTAGAAGCATTGACTGAAATGACTAAACGAATGTTGAAAGATTTAATTATAAATGGCACAGGACACGACGAGAAAGACACCAGACTGATGTATGATAATATAATTGAAGAGAGGAAAGAAAAAGAAGAGGAAAAAGCAGAACTGGCAGAGAAGAGGGGACAAGATGATGTAGAATTGGAGAAGTTAAGAATCGAGGCCCAGATTAAGTCGAGTCGAAGGACATTGGCAGTAAATACTCGTATACCGAGCAATGAATTGAATTAGTTACTACATAAATTTTATATGAATAAATATCAATCTGTATTTGACCTTATTTGAACGCTAAGCTAATATGATGTCTGTACCAAAAGATTTTTTTGGTTACACATTTGTTGGGTCTATTTCCACAAGAAATAACACAACTTATTGCTCGAGAGCCTGAAGAAAGGGCAAAAGATTATAATCAAGTGAATATATTGTTACTCAAAGACGTAACTTCAAAATCTTTGACCAGGTCGAGATCTAATAATATCAGATCAAAAGAAAGCAGAGCTCCGGTTGAATTCAAAGAGTATCCCTTAGACGAGTGGCCAAGTATCAACTCATCAGACGAGCGGGCCGAGAGACTTGAGGAATGTGAGGATGTCTGGAGGTCATTGAAGCCAAAACCATGCTTCTCACCAGCTTTTTTTGCAGAAGAAGTGAAAATTGCCCCAAGAGAGACCGAAAATTTCAAAACCTGAAAGAAAATACTATGAGACACATCCGAGTAAGTATTTTGAAAGACGAACATTCTTCTAACCGCTTAAGCTACAATTGTCCTAAAGTCAAGAAAGGGTCGGAATATACGAGACCATCGAACTCTGAAGTACAAACATGTTTTGTTGTCCCACAGAAAGGGCTATATCTGAGAGACATTACACTTGGTGAGAAAACCTTTTCTTCTCTGATAGATACTCTTAGTTCAATTAGTCTCTTCCGTGAAGACGTAAGTACAAAAATTATAGACTAACAAAATTTTTCAAAGAAATGTCCTATCTGGAATATGTAAATCTCAAGTGTTGATGAAAAGTTCTTCTGAACATGATTTCATCATAGATGAAGACCTTTATTCATTAACATGGCATGTTGTGCCGACTGAGCATCTTTACTTCAATGCCGTCATAGGAGATGTCATTTTGAAACAAGCTTCCTTAAATTTCACCCAAAATGGTGTTAAGTTCCACAAACAAGAGGAAAAAGCATGGCTGATGCAAATATCGGAATTACATCTTGAAGATGATTCAGATTTGAGTCATTGACCAGACTCACAAATAAAAAATGATTTGACAAGAATAATTTCCTCTTACAAACCTGAGAAGACCGAATTCACAGATATTTCAATGAGAATAATTTTCAAAGATGATATTCCAGTCTACCAACCAGCTGGTCGTTTTCTCATCGT
Organism: Nephila pilipes; assembly: GCA_019974015.1. Taxonomy (NCBI): domain Eukaryota; kingdom Metazoa; phylum Arthropoda; class Arachnida; order Araneae; family Nephilidae; genus Nephila; species Nephila pilipes. The sequence continues at coordinate 6,079 of BMAW01078823.1, read as the reverse complement.
TTGTAGAGAAGCAAAAGGTAAACAAAGAGTGTCTTGAACAATTAATCATCATACCTAGTTCATCCGAATATACTAGTCCAGTAGTATTAGTACAAAAAAAGAAATGGAGATTACAGACTTTGTGTCGACTACCGCAAACTTAACTGCTAGCTTGTCAAGGATAGATTTACGCTACCTTTTAATAGATGATATACTTGATAGACTACAAGTTACAAAAGTGCATACAATCTTGGATTTGAAGAATGGATTTTTCCATGTCGATGTCAATAACGACTGTCGGAAATTCACTTTTTTTTTATTGTTCCCGATGGACAATATGAATTTAACAAAGTGCCATTTGGCCTAAGTGATTAGTTTCGAAAATTTATATCTGAATATTGTAAAATAGCGAAACCTTTTAGTGATCTATTAAGAAAAGAAAATCTCTTAAATTTTGATCAATCTCTAAAAGAAGCTTTTGAAAAACTCAAAGAACAACTTTGACAAACAGTCCAGTTCTGACTATTTTCAAACAAGGAAAAAGACCTGAATTGCATACTGACGCAAGCCAACAGGGTTATGGTGATGTGCTGCTCCAAGCAGCTGAAAATGGAAAGTTGCATCCTGTTCTCTACATGTCTAAGAAAACAAGCATTGCAGAAGAAAAATACAATAGTTATGAGCTAAAAGTCCTTGCTATTGTAGAAGCTCTGAAGGAATTACGTGTTTATCTATTAGGTAACAAATTCATGATAGTGACAGATTGCCCATATTTTAAAAACTCATGAGCAAGAAAGACCTAATTACCTGCATTGCTAGTTGGGCATTACTGCTCGAAGAGTTTGAAGATGAAGTAATACACCGACCAAGTCAAAGAATGAATCACGTGGACGCTTTGAGCAGATATCCAGTCATGATGATTGGGGATGATACATTGACCGCCAGATTGAAGAAAGCACAGTCGGATGATGAAAATAATAGCACATTAAGGGAAAAGATCTGAATTGCATACTGATTGAATTGACACTCCTAGGAAGCGAGGAAATCTAAGATTTTTTGAAAAAAATGGGATACCATACAAATTCGTAAACGGATGTGAACTCATAGTTGCCCCTAGTGGTATGCAGATTGAATTAATTAAACTAGTTCATGAAAAAGGTCACTTCTCAGAGGCCAAATCTAAAGAAGTGGTCAAACAAGAATTTTTTATTCGAATTTGACAAACTTATCCAAAATGTAATAGTTAATCAAGAAAAAATAGAAAGTAGATAGAAAGAATAGAAATATTTCCAATAGAAAGTCAAGAAAAAAGGTAGGATTTCTAAATCCAAACCTAAAGATGAGTCTCCTCTAAATACTTATCCTGCCGATTTTATTCACCCATTGTCATCAACTAATAAAAACTATCAGCCCATTCTGACTATAATTGCTGCTTTTACGAAATTCACCTGGTTATACCCAGTAAAATCTGTTCTCACAGAAGAAGCTATAAAATGGCTGAAAGTTCAACAAAATACATTTGGCAACATCGAACGAATAATAACCGATCGAGGATCTGCATTTACATCACATCGCATTTGTGAGTATTATGCAGAAGGAATACAACATTTACAAATTACCACTGCAGTTCCACTAGGTAAGGATCAAGTTGAAAGAGTCTACCGCACTCTTTTTCCAGTGTTGACTAAATTATCACTCGATGATGCAACGAAATAGTATCGATATGTAGACAGGCTTCAAAGAATCCTGAACAGTACTATCAGTGGTTGTACTAAGTGGACACCATTTGAACTACTAATTGGCGTTCAGATGAGAAAAAAAAAGAGAAGACATACAGATTAGAGACCTACAAATGGAGGAGCTAGAAGAAGAACACCTAGATCAAAGGGAAAGCATTCGTCAAGATGCGAAAAGAAACATTTTAAAGATTCAGTCTGAGAATCAAAGAACATAAGATAAGAAAAGAAAAAAAAGGCTTTCCAGTACCAGATTGATGATTTAGTAGCGGTCCAACATAAGCAAATTGGTGTAGGCCTCAAACTAGACCTAGACTCAGATTTCTGGCCTCTGCGGCAGGACGCTTCAGTCTGAAGAGTGTTATAAGATATTCTCTGCAATCGAATTGAATTTCATTTGAAAATACGATGATGCAACGAAAGACGACGAAAGTCTTTAAGAATTTCATTTACGACTACAAAGGAGAATTTGGTTTAAAACGTGGAGATACGTGAAACTGGATGTTAACAAACTGCACTCATTAAGTGCGCAACCGTAGGATAAATTATTTCGTTTAAATGAGATTCAAAGTAAGAAATTATATGGATAATTATCTTGAATTTTAGATGAAATTTGGAACTTTCTTGAATTGGAATTCCAAATCCTTATCAAAGTGGATTTTCAAAATTTGGTGATTTTCTAACACCTCTTGTGTGTATAGAATCATGAATGCTTCATAATAATCTACGAACCTGGGAATGGAGTAGAATTTCGAGGAATACTGATGATGTTACAAATTAGATTCCTCGAAAGACTTTTTTTTTGTGGTCTAAGGTAGAATCAGAAGATATGAGCTCGTGAGGGATTTGGGAAAAATAGTGAATAATTAAGAAGAAAAATAAAAGTTTTATTTTAGATGTACAGGATGTGGTAATGTCAACCATGTTAGGAAGTACAAATCTTCTCATGACACGACATTTAATTATAAACAAAATTGCTTAGTTCGTAAAAAACATCATTTGAGATCTGAATGTCTTTTAGCCCCAAAAAATGTCTTATAATGAAAAGAAACAAATATTGTTTAAAAAGGGAATTTATTTTAAATGTATAAGAAATTAGTGTATACAAGTAAAAATTGTAGAGTTAGAGATTTAAATGTATCAACAGCAATTTAATGCGTTAGGATAAAAAAGAGATTATGTCATTCACATATGCTAAAAATACTGATGTGACTAGAAATTCATCGAATAATAATAATTACAACAAAAATTATATTTTTAAACTGTCTGTGTAGAAATCTTATGTCAGGAAAATCGCACCGTTAGAGAGAAAACCAAACTGTAATTCTCTTAAGACCATTGCAGTGCATTTTTTTGAAAATAAATATTAATTAAACCATTCGATTTTAACGTACAAATACTGAACGACGTTTCAAGACTTCTGATAAACTTGATTTATTCAATCAAATTATGTATATTTTTTAGTTGTAGCGACCTTCTCAAAAAGTAGTGAGGAAGTAGTAAAAGTAGTGTCAAGAAGCCGTCAACAGAAGAATGATCTAAAGTGAAGAAAATGTGATACAATTTAACGTATAATAACAAATGTGATCTCTTAGATTTTAGTGCCCTATGAAAAAAACTTTAATTAAGAGAGAATTTTTATAATGATACATGTTATTTCAAAATGCAAATGTTTATTCAATTATTTGAGCCGTTTTATTGATTTGTGTAACTCTTCAGATTGGAGAAGAATCGGTTTGATTTAAAGGTCGTGCTATTTGCATTCATGGATTGTCAAACAGAAGATTTCAATAACACACATATAAAGATTTATTATAGATCATTAGTGTTTATTTATTTTTTAAAGAGCTTTATGATTGATGTACTCGTAACTGTATCTATAAAAATATCAGTTATATTTTTGCCTAGAATTAATGTATGTAATTTGTTCTCATAAATTATTATGCATTTAAATTTTAAATGTACGTCTTAAACAATTTTTACTACCTTCTCAAAACACAACGAATGCGCTAATTATAGAGAAATGAGTAAATATACGTGTGTGCTTTCTTCTTTATAATTTTCATTGAGCATTAATAAAAACTATTTTGCTTCGTATTCTTTTAAAATGTATTACTTAATTGTTATAAATATTTTGGATACTCATTTCTAAATATAATGAAGAAAAAAGAACAATCAGAGCAGAGAATAATCAGAATATTTCAAAATTAAGGTTTACTTGAATTAGCATAAAGAGCATCTGGAACATTAACCCCTTTTAAAAATAATTGGGTTAAAAAAACTAATCTTTAGAAAGGAAATTTTCATTGTTTCAGAAAGAAAAGTGATTTCAATCAACAAGATAAACCTAAACACAACGGTGCCATCGGGCGAGAAGAGATTTCTCTGTGTTGTGATTTTGATCAAAAACATTCACCAGTTTTGCCTTAAAGTATTTTAATTGTATTTATTGCAAACAGTTGCATTAAATAACTCAAATAAATAAGTTTATAGTAAAATTATTTCTCACGATTAAGTTTAAATTCCATTACAAACATCTGAATTTGAAATGAAAAGGATAAATATGATTTGAAAAACAATTTAATTTAGTTTTCGACAGGTTTAACTTAGAATCCTGATAACTATGGGTTTTTTAATAATTATAATAAATATTTGTTACTTTTTGAATTCTTTTTACAAATTTGGATTAAAAACTCAGCGAATTTTAAGAAATATTTACGAATGAATAATAGTTCTATATAACTTTTTAATGAATATTCTTATGAGAGAAAGAGTGAGAGTTGGTTTTTTATATATGTTTTACTGTGCCCCTATTTTAAGAGAGAACAAAAATCATTAAGACGTTTTAGAAAACTCTTCGCCAGTTGATATTAAAATAAAACAAAATTCAATTTTCAAAATTATTCGAAAAGGGAATATCAAGGTCAAAAGTAAATATCTTTCAAATTGAATAATTTTTTTTGAAAACGATTTGTATTTTCGAATGGAAAAGCAGTTTATGAAAAATTTACATTTATCAAATTATTTTTGATATTAGTTTTCTTGATAGTTTCAAAATTTAAAAATACGTATAGTTACAATCTAGAAACAGAAACAACATTAACTAAAAATCCAATTTACTTCCTTGGAACAAACCCTATATGAATGCTGAAATGAAAAATACGCCCTCATTTAGAAACTTTTGTTTCAAATAATTTGATCTAGGGAGAATTAAAGTTATATTAGTAAGCAATAATGATATATTTAAAACACAGATGTTACCTTATAACTTAAATGTAATAATAGCTGTATAGCAATATGTATCATATACCATTAACTTCATTAGTACGATGTAAAGAATAAAAAGAATATTTCCATTTATATTGGTACATTACTGGTTTTGATAACTAAATTGCGATTTTAAAATATTAAGTAGCTCCCAATAATTCTAAAGGCATTATTACTTATTCATAAAAGTAAAATTGATATAATATAATTAGATCACGATATATGCTAAATATTTATTTCTGTAAAACGTAGTCGTTGTATTACTTAAAGCATTGTTTTTATTCAGTCAAAAATGCTCGATAGGTTATGCTAACAAAAGTTATCTTTCAGTTTTCTAGGCTTTATATTTTTACTACTCAAATCATAAGTATATTTCAAAATATTACAAAATATTTCAATTGTGTAGCACAAAAGTATCAACTCTTTACAATAGCTTATATTTATCAAGTATTAATTTTCCTCAATTTCACAAAGTATAATTTCGAAAGTTTATAAGATACAACACTTTCGACTATAGCTAATGAATGAATGATTATCTCAAAAAAAAATTTACAAAAGAAATGAGGAAAAAATCCGATATTAATTCATCTGTTTATGTTGCTACTCGAATAAGTAATTCTCCGCAATTCTTAATCAAGTTATTGTGGCTCTTAATTCTTATTACATGTCTTATATGTAGCACTTACAGAATACAGGAATTTTACTATTTGTACCAACAATATCCTGCAGTTGTAAGCTTACGTTTGGATCAAAAATACAATTTGCAATTCCCTGCTGTTACTGTTTGCAATTTGAATCGAAGAAATATCGCAAAACGCTATCTTGTTCCCCTTAAGCCTCATGGTCCAAAATCTCAAACTCTACCAATCGGAACACCGATTCTGTTAACCGAACGCAGTAGTCTGATATCTTGTCAAAAAATTGTAAATGGTACGAATGACCGTGAAAGCAGAATTGGATTCTTGAAAAGGCATTATGCAATGGACAAAAACGAAATATCCAAGCTTGGCCATAATATTTCTGAAATGTTGGAAGAGTGCTCCATGAATAGAAAGTCCTGTTCTGCACTCCATTTAAATCAGTTTGTCAGCTTTCGT
>BMAW01078800.1:1014578-1024997 GCA_019974015.1 Nephila pilipes | reverse complement strand
TTTTCAATTTTAAAAAAGGTGCTTGAATTTTATCGACATTTTCAGATTCTATGTTACAAAGTCACAATATACGTACATTACGGGGAAGTATGCAGAAGGATCGGATACATGGACTTTCCTCTTAACAGATCCTTTATATTTACCTGGTTCAATGCCTAGCAGTTCGGAAATACCTTCATTTAAAATGACTAAGACTTTTATTTTTGTACTTATCATTATTTTTACTCGTTAAGTAACAGGATGGTATTTGAAATTAATTATATTCTAGTGGAATTTTAATATATTCCATTTAAAATATCTGGTACAGTTTCATAATACTCTGAGGGTATTCTTCCGGATATTAATTTTTCATCACCCAAATCAAATTCTAACCAATTATTATTATTATTTAATATTATACGATGTATCAGGATATATTAAATTAACTAACCCCTTTCCCATTCTTCATTTAGAGTAATGGGAGCATGAAATGTGTAATAAAATGAGAAATTTTACTTTCTGGAAAAAATGTTTGGATCTGTCACTCACAAGTGTTATGTAGAAAGACATTTGTACAACAGACAAATTAGTATAAGTAGTTCCCTTATTCTAGATATTTCAAGTCTAATGCCAACATATTAAATATTTCTGGCAATCCCAAAAAATCGAACAAAATATTTAATTTGAGTATTCTTTTTTCGCGTTTACAAAACATTTTCACTGAGATAATAGCTCGAATCGGTTGCTTTTTGAATTTCTTGTTCATAAAAGGTTTTCTGAATCACTTCCCGAAATACGTCCTTTAGTTAATGCACATTTAGATTCCTTTGAGTAATTTGATGAATGGTGAATATTTCTCTGGTCCAATTCTATTCGTATCCTCCTCCTTCTGAAAGGGAATGGACGACAAGCACAGAATAGAAGACTTTCCCAACCATGTTCTAAAAAAGGAGCAGTCTCCAATTGGAGATGTCGCTTGAGTTGTCGGACTTCGGAATCAGAACGACCTTAGCCTCCTTCTAAGAGTAGAGAGATCGTTGAGAGGTTTAAGACTTTGTTGAAAAAAGTATAGAGAACCCAAACCCCGGTGGTACCTGGAGTTCAGAGTAGAATAGGAATACCATCAGGTTCAAGGACTGAGTTCTTTAAAAATCTTAGCTTATCTCAGGTCTCCTCCGAGGACATTTGTACTGTTACAAGGTGTGAAGCCACAGGATCTGGAAAATGATAAAATTCAAAGGACGTATCCCAAGCAGTCTCGCTAAAGACCCTCTTGAAATGAACTTCAACCTCTCCATTCGAAATATAGCAGAAAGAGGGATGCTCAGATAGATTAAACTGGAGGGCCTTCTGATTCGCTCTGAACAATTTTTGGATAATTGAGGCCTCGATCGGACTTATGCTTACTAATTCGAGCCCTATCGTTGAATATATAATTTATCTTACTTGTCTTTTTATTATTCAGTTTACCATAGAGATTTTCCCATACCTGTCTATGATTAGCCTCTGTTACTGAAGATGGTGTCATTTGTATGCTGCGATACCAAGCATTATTGTTGGGGATTAATTTATCTATGGTATCAATGTATTCTTTTGCATTCATCTCTATAAAGTATATCCAATTTTTCGTTTCTTAACGTTCTGTTAAATTGTTCTACAATAGAGGCTTTCGTGTAATTACTTATTATTAAATAATCCTATTTCCTTCATTTTCAGATAATTCTGAAAGGTGACTTGACCAGCGTCAGTTTGAAGATTAAGAGGAATACACTCAGAAAATTATTTGTTCAAAAGCCGTTAATATTATTTTTGCCCTTTTATCGTGCAGTGGGATATCCTAAGCATATGTAGATAAAACCACACATACAAGTCTCTCTCAGTAGAAATCTATACCCATCATTAAACCCAGCAATAGACTACATATCTACTAAATCTGCTTGAAATTCTTGATTCATTCGATTTATAAATACCCTATTTTTCTTCAATTTCCTTATAATACGTTTATGTAAAGAATATGAATATTTTCCACTTAACAGCTTTTTAAATTTTTTTATCTGTAGCTCTAAATAAAGTCTCAACACCACCACAGTTACCCAGATAATCAGGTTCTTGATAAGCTGTTTCAAGATTTATTCTTAACTTAAAATAGGATGCTCTAATTGAACAATATCAAATGAATGAATAATGTAATAGCAGCATAAAAAATGAAGTATTTTTATTATCAAATTCAAGAGCAATTCTCCTGAAAATAATTTAATATAATATGAGTATAGGCAAATGTAAACTCAAGAGTGAATAATAACACATTATTGCTTAAAGATATATTTTTATTTAAAACAAACAATTAGGATCCAAGGCGATATACATACTTCTAGCATTATTCAAAACAGAAATTATATCCTATTTATTTACAAATACAGGGCTTAAACAATTAAACACTTGAAGGTTTCGTTGAATAAAATCTTTGATTAGCTGCTAAAAGACCATAGTGAAAGTAGCTAGATCACCGTACAGCTGTAAACTACTCTTATAATTCATTGTTATGCAATCATGACCAAGTTAATTAGTATGTTCTTGAATACGCTAGGAATATTTGAATACGATGGAGATAGAATTTCCCAAGTAGTCACACAAATGTACAATCAGAGAAGTTGTTAACATTGATTTAACTTCTGAAATGTCTATATTTACCATATCACTTGGAGTAATTTTCAAAACTTCACTCAACAACAAATTTCGAAATATACAAGAGAATACAATCGACAGACACTTTCCATAAATTCTTGTAGATTTGTATTATATAATTCCCGACAGTTATTTTTACTCAGAACACAAAAAATATGCCTGGGACAAACTTTATAGAATAGTTCTTTTGGTTAAAATATCGCTGACAGGTAATATGCGGAATGTTTTCAATGAAAACTGATGAAATCACAAAGCGTCTTTCACAATGAGAGTCTCTTCAGTAATGAAAGGCAAGTCGATTTCTTCAATTTGCTTAGCAAATGATTGCCAGAGCACAAGTGACATACAGACACCTCTTTTAGTTTGAGAAATTCGATTACTCTCATCTCATTTGTATTGGCGTAGATGAACTTGCACCGCGGTAGCAAAATATGTCACTGAAGCATAAATGTCTTCACCCAGATGGAAATAGTGTGGAGGAACAGCATTGTCCGGAAAAGACGAATTTAGCTTGGTCTCATCATAAGACATAGCTGTCACATTTATGGAATTATCATTCGTTTCATTTTCCCAATTCTGTACGAGTATACGTCCGTTTAAGACAAGAATTAAATTTAAAACACAGTCAATGAGAGAGAAAGAGTTAGAAGTGATTTTGAACCAAAATAAAGAGAGAGATAGCAGAGTGTTCCCCAAGTCCATTAATAGAACTTTACGCTAATACTGAACTGTAATTGGTTTGTTTGGGTGATACCACAAAATTTAAGGAAGCTGATTGGTGGATTACAAGAATGTATTTTTACGCCCGCGTAATATTAAATTTGGTGCAATTTGGTTTTGTTATTAATTAACGTTCGTGTAACAACATGTTCATAGCATGTTTACGCATTCCATTTCCTTATCAATTCTGAAGAATTTTGTCGTAAATTTGTCAGGTTCACACACATATCCTATATGCATTTTTGAAATTATTCTATTATAATATAAAATAATGAAATTCTTAGATTTGAATTGAATATCATCGAATTTTACAATCAGAGAATGATATTAGCTATTCAGCAATCGGAGTCTTTCAACTCAACTTAATGTTGAATATTTCTGTGTTTGATTTTTGATATTATGTACTTCAAATAAAGTAGTAGATATTCGTGGTTTAATGGTTAAGGTTCCAATCCTCTAATATCCAAGTACGAAAACTCTTAGGGTTCGAAACTAAACTTAAGAATAAAAATAGTTCTGCACTTTAAAATTCGAATCATTCATAGATGGCACCACAGGAAAGTAATACTTTGTTTTTAATTTAGTTTAAAATAATTAAAAATATTTATTATGAAAAAATAATAACAGCATTAAATAAGACACGTTAATTAACATTAACAGGGGGGGGGGGCTTCTCTCCTCAAAAAGTTCGTCCGATTAATCCTAGTTAAAAATTTATTTTTCAACACATAATAAATTCCTTCAGATTGTATTAATTCCATCGAATTAATTCATTTAATTTAAAGTTTATGAGTGAATATGACTTGCTTATTGTGAAAACGTACATTCAGATGATCCTATTCTTATCAGTATGTGAGTGCTATATCAATAAGTAAACAAGGTAAGGGGGTTAGGGAAGCCCCCAAATACCCCCGTAATGGTAAGAAGGGAAGGGTGAAATTTTCACCACCTTGCTCCTATGATTTTATGAATATTCAAAATGTGCACCTTGAAGCCGTTTTTTAATTTGCCTTAGATTTTTTAAAATTTCACCTTAAAATGGATTGTGCCTTCACTTCACATCTTCATATTGAAAATTAAAGATTGGCATTTGTTAACGCTGTAGCGTACAGATAACCAAACACAGGAGCATGATATTTAATACAAAGAATCTATGAATATTCACAGTATGCCCCTCAAAGCCTTTTTTTTTTTTTTGATATTAGCCTTAGATTTTTTTAAACATTGAGTTTATAGTTCCTAATACATCAAATATAACATCATAGTGCATCTTCTTGAGACAATTATTAATCATTATATTAGAATCATTTTATTAGAAGAATTATTAATCATTTTATTAGAAGAATTATTAATCATTTTATTAGAAGAATTATTAATCATTTTATTAGAAGAATTATCAATCATTATAGTAGAATTATTATTAATCATTATATTAAAATACAATTAGAAATCATTATATTTAATTATTTGTTCTTTTGTAGACGAATTAACAATTCCTTTTGTTATTCATAAAATAATTTTTTTTTCTAATGAATCATTATCTCAAAAAACTATTCTTTGACACAGTTAATATTACTTTTGGCAACAGTATCTGTTTTGCCTCTGAACAAGGAATTAAGTTGCGATTGATCTTGACAGAATAAAATAGTGTGTTATAGTGTTATTAAATAACTTTTATTTATTAATTATATCTTATTTTTGCATTTTAAGCTGCTTGTTGTCATTCGTTTAATTAAATTAATTGTTTTATAGTACTTAGAGGTGGTTCCTGCTCTTAGAAAATTAAGCTTAATTTCTTTGTGCTCTAAACTGCCTGTATTAATTAGAAATTGATTCAGTGATACTTTTTCTTTCAATAGACATACTTAGAAGTAGAATTTTTAAATATCATTATTATTAATTATAATTTACTTTTGTATTTTAGGTTGCTTGTTGATTCATAATTGGTTAAAATTAAGCTTAAATTTCTCTTTCCATTCTAATTGATTATTTGATTTACTGTATTGTGAATTGTATACAAGTAAACCGCAACGTGTTCACTTACTTTCTCTTTCAGTTTTCACTTGCCTGCTGAATTTCTCTTTTATGATTATTTAACCAAATTTCTCTAATTTATTTTTCTGTTTCAGTTATTTTATTTTCTTTTTCTGACTTACTACATTACCTATTATCTTAAGCAGTGCGTAATATTAAGCGTGCACATTTTGATGCGTAGGAAGTCATAGGTATTTGCACACATTATTATTCAATTGTTAAATTTTAAATTATATCTTCAGGTGTTTAATAATGTTTGTAATAAATAATGCTCCCCGTGTTTTGAGCTCATGCCTTTTTTCAAACATTCCTTTTCTGTTAAGCGATGGACTTTTCGATGCATTGAAAATCACAGGTAAATGTAAAAATTGTTAAATTTCATATACACTGCTGGCCATTAAAATTGTAACATCATGACACCGTGCAACGTGTGGTCTTGCATTATCTTGTTGGATGATGACATTTGGTAGGCGCTGAAGATACGGCGCACCCATTGGACGTAAGATGTCAGAAATATACCGATATTCGTTCAAATTACCGTCGATCGAGAACTAGAAATGTGCGTGTCGTGTACCAATAGGCCTAAGCCGTCCCACCAGGTTCAGGCCCCCTATGCCGATATCGAATGCAAACAAGTGACAAGCAGTCTCCTCGAAGCCTCCAGACACGTATACGGCCATCAGAATGGTGTACACAGAACCAGAACTCGTCTGAAAAGACGACATTGAGCCACACCTGTATCCAGCTTTGTCGTTCGGTGCATCAGAGTCGCCGTCTCTCTCAATGCTGCATTGTCAAGGGAAGCCGTAGTAATGGTTGCCGTGCAACCAGTCCCCGCTGCTGCAAATGTCATCGCACAGTACGAGTGGATATAGGGCGAGCTGCAAACATACCCATTTCCTGACAACTAGTTCGTGATGTAATTGTACTGTTTAATTCACAATATATCTGTCCTCTCGAGCATTATTCATGGGAGGGTGTGGAGATTCTGCATGTTGTTCAGTATTACTCTCAGCAATCCATTGATTCCATATTCACATAACATTAATTGGATTTCGTTGAGTGCGACAGGCAATATCACGAAACGATAATCCCCGCTCTCTGTAGACAACGATCCTGCTTCCGACACTTGATGGTAAACATTTCTTCTTTTTATTCGAGACATGATACGATATTCTGAACAAATTTCGATCTTACAGAGCGCTTTCCGAATGAAAAATCTGCTACACAACTTTTCTTTTAAGCAATGCTACAGAAGTCCCCCTCCCCCGTGTCGTCTAAAGGCGCTGAAATACTAATCATTTGCATATCCTAACTTCTTCCTTTCATGTGATTTTGACGTTTGTCAGGCCATTCCTTCCTGGTGTTACAATTTTAATGAGCAGCAGTGTAATATCTTCTGTTTTTGTATTATGTTCATAATAAATATTGTTCTATTCAGAATAAGAAGAATATAATTATACAGTTAATTATGGTTTATTTTTGTGTTTTAGGCTACCTATTGATTAATTTATTTCACGTTTTCAATTTTTCTGCTTTGTGTAAACTAGCTCTATTTTTTCAACGGTTAATTCTTGATTTTCTCTCATTTATTTAGGGTTAAATTTGGTATTTTAGGTTGCCTGTTGATTAATTTGTTTTATTTTTTTAATATTCCTGTTTTGTGAAAACTAACCCCATTTTATTTTAGAGGCTTATTCCTGAACTTAGAGCAAAAGTTTTGTATTTTAGACTTCTGGTTGATAAAACATTATTTTTGAAACCTAACCCTGTTTTCTGTCTATTATAAGATGCTCGTAACGATTTATTTGGATTTATCTGCCTGCGTCAATTATTTAAGCTGCCTGCAGTTATTGATCTTTGACTTTTTCTATTTTATATAGTTTAAGCTGCCTTACATCTTACGATTCTTGAGCTGATTTATTTACATAAGAATTGAATGCCTAATAGTCAGAATTGCAGCTGATGGCTCATACCTTTTCTATTCCATTGCTTATTTATTGCACAAATCCAGCTTCGATGTTTGACTCTTTGTTATAATTTCGCTGAACATAAGGTTAATAATTTCAGTCGAAAAATCTTATATAATTTCCAAATTAATGTGATTAATAAGACTTATTGATGCTAGATCTAAAAAAAGGAATCATATAATCGTTAGCTTCATGAAATTCTAAATCCAGCGTAATACATTATTGATCTTTAAAATTTTTATGATTTTTAAATGCTAATAGTTATAAATATTATGAAAAGTATTTTCCGTAAGTGAGTTTTAATTTTTTAAGTAAATTTTATGAAGAAATATTTGATTTAAATAAATTGCGTAATGAATTGCAATATTTTTATTCATGTCCAGACTATACTGACTAATCACTCTATGATTGTATAAATACAATATTTAATAAGTATTATAATTACTTACGATCTGAGCAAAGTTTTGTGGTAAAATAATTGTATAATTTGACCCTTATGTCTACTAGTGTAACACATCAATCAATAACTCCCGAGACTAACCCAGAGATGGCGCTCGTAGTAAACCAGTAACCAGGTCTTTCTAGAGTACTAACCTTTGCTTGAAACGTGTCAAAATTTTAAGTCGATCGGACCAGAAATAGCTGAGTTATCGAGGTTGGAGTAAAGTCGTTTTGTGGTTTGTTTAAAAAATGGAAAAAATCGAGTTTCGTGTTCTGATAAAACATTGTTTTTTAATAGGTAAAAACACCGTACAAGCGAAACAATGGATTGAAAAATGTTACCCGGACTCTTGTCCATCAAAAGCAATGATTTGTCGGTGGTTTGCCGAGTTTAAACGTGGTCGTACCGACACAAATGACGCGGAACGCTCGGGTAGACCTGTGGAAGCCGTTACACCGGAAAATGTGAGTGAAGTGACAAAAATTATAATGAAAGATCGTAAAGTGAAGCTCCGTGAGATTGCTGAGATGACACAGATATCATATGGAAGTGTATTTACTATCTTTCATGAAAAATTGAGCATGAAAAAGGCTTTTTCCAAGTGGGTGCCGCGATTGCTTTCGATGGAACAAAAACAGCAACGAGTCGATGATTCAGAAAGCAGTTTATCGCTATTTACTCGCAACAAAAAAGATTTCTTGCGGGGGAAAAAAAACAAATTTGGGGGGAAAAAAAAAAGATTTGTGGAAAAGCGTTGGAACGATTGTATCACCCTAAAAGGTGATTAACAAAAGGTGTTATGTTGATGAATAAAAAAAAAATTTGCAAAAAAAATGTTGTTTTCAATGTTAGACTCGGGAGTTATTGATCGATGTGTTATCAGTTGAGCACAGTTTCTCAACTCTAGTGAATTCATACATTCGCTAGGAGCACTTATCATCAGCTTTGTTTTAGTTGAAAAAAAGCTTTAAAATGCTTTGACAAAATCAACAACAAGCGATTTTTATGATAAAGCTATTCAGAAATTTGTGGGTAAATATCGCCGTATCCATTTAGTTTATAAAATATAATTTTAAAATTCCTTATGTGTTTGTTTCGTTTCAATATATCTACTTTAGAATCATAATAAATAAATTTTTTTTGTCACTTTTAGTATTTTTTATAATTTTCATGGAAATAAAGCTTTCGTGTCAACAAATGTTTCCCAAAGTATGTCATTTGTCTAAATGGTTTTATGTCAGCATGTGTATTTGAAATCATACCTTGACTGAATAAAATTTTTTGGACTAAAAGAACTGGAGATAAATAAACTTTAATTTAAATGTTAGAAAATTTATAGATTATTTTACCAAATTGGTTTTATTAAATACTTTTGTTCAAAAAAATATGAATGTCTTTTTTCTGTTGATTTATAACATTAATTTCTTCTGTTTATTTAGCATACTATTAATAAATAAGAAATGTTCTATAGACTCCACCCTCATTCGATTCAAATTTATATCTTTCACATCACTAAAATGTTTACTACCTTTTACTACAGTCTTTTTGCTTGAAGGCTAATTTGTATTTCACGTAAAGTTATACATAAAAGTTAATCGTCTTTAAAAACATTTTATTTTGTCATCTAGATTGTCATATGAATGTGTCTTCAGTTCACCAGTGCGAAGAACGGGTATACAAGCCAGTAAGTAATAATTCTATACAATCAAATTATAGCTAAATACATATATATATTATTACGATCATGATATGACGCTTAATTGCATTGGCTGTCATATGAAGGTTAAGAAATATTTACGGACATGTCATCAGTGAGCAAGGGAAGTTGCGCAATTACTCCAAGACCTTGGCGACCATTTTGATAATTCAGCGAGAAACTTTGTGACTTTGGCGGCAACTGGCAAATGGGAAGAATCCGAATGTGTTGGGACCTAGGCGAAATATCGATAAGAAAAAAAGTTGCGGACTTTTCGTGAATTTTTGGTGTAGCATCACTTCCGGTTGGAGGAGGTGTAAATACGTCAAGAGCCTGGGAGACAAAAAAAAAATCAGAGTGTCTGCAGGAATCAGTTTGCCTACGGAGTCTGCTTTAAAGACCGATCGAGGAATCAATTGAGTGGATCTGCCGAGAAAATAGCGTGGCCAAGTGAATATTCTAGAGATTTGTCATGAGTCTAACAGAACTGCCGGAGTCTTATTGCGGAGATCGATTTAGAAATCGACTGAAAACTATCGGCACATGGAAATGGAGCATGCCGAGTAAATTTGCGGAGAAGCAGCGTCTATCTGCTAGGAATTGTCGGAGCCTCTCCTGGAAGATTAGAGTATTACTTGGGATGTGGCCCGTAATGAGAACTAGTAGCTGGTGAGCTGAGCTTTGCTGATACAATTGTGACTGTCATTACGTAGCTGTTTCGTTCATGTATGAGTGTCGCTAAACTGTGGAAGTGTTGTGTATTTGTTTGTACTGTTATTGTCCAAGCTCTACTACCTGTATGAAGATTTGTGAATAAAGCGTTATTATCCTCCGTGTTAGACTGATTTCCCTCCCACATCACACAGGGGAATTTTTGTAGCAATATATATATA
>BMAW01078800.1:968053-1014478 GCA_019974015.1 Nephila pilipes | reverse complement strand
AGTGTATGATATTAATATTATTTCTTCTTTTGTTTAATTTTGACTCTACTTAATTCTCCTCTTCATTAGTTTTGCCTTTACTGAACCCTTCTGCTTGAAACTTCGTATGCGGCAGTGTTACCCGAGAGAACACATGCTTGTGGCTGGCATAACTAGTAGAGCCGTATCAGTAAAGCAGTAGGTTTCAGTCCTGATGATACTAAAGACATATTATGTAGCAGGAATGATGCTCATTAAATCTGTCAGAGCTCTCAATGTCCTCCAGTTGGTGTAATGTGGAAGCTGAGAGAGTGGTGGTCAGTTCAGGTATCACCCTCGCCATTTGGCCGTGGGGCTCGAAATTTCTACGTTTGTCACCGATAGCTCTCGTGTTGCTTCTAAGTGCTACGTTAATAAACAATCAATCAGAATAGTTCATATCGATACTTCTAGTGGATAGAATGGGGGAGTTGTTAAGTTTATTACCCTTGCGCCTTTCTCGCGTGTGTCTATTATCTCACTCTTCATTTAAACGAATATCATCTCTTTCCTTTTTTCACCGCGTATGAACTGAACGAAGAGCAAAATTTGGAGCCGAGTAGTGGTTGTAATGTCCACGAAATTGATTCGTAACTCAAGGTCGAAAATCGACCTTGTGACGGTTCAAAGTCATGCGTTGAGGCACTCATGTCTTAAAGAATCATTGTAAATGTAAATTAGCAGTCTTTCTGGAAAGTTAATTTTATTTCTATTGGCAACATAAAACAAAATACGAGGCAGGAAAACATCTTTGAAATATGATAAGCTGATGTGAAACGATAAAATTTCAGGAATAACAAGTTATCTTAGAGATATGAATTTTTTTAATATTTGTGATGATTTAAAATTGAGGGAAAAGATTTTATTTTTCCTAGAGCCATTTGTGTTTTACTTTACAAAAAGATCTAATAATTTATGTTTGCTAATACAGCTCTCCGTATTCCTGAAAAATATTTCGAATGATTTCATTGGACATTGGAAATATTGTAATTATTTATATTTCAGTTTCCCCTAAAACAGAATTATTATAGTACTGTTGCTCACCTCATATGTGGTCAATTTTTTTTTCTTTAAGATTTAGATTTGGAAACATCAAAAGCTATTCGTAAGGTTCCGGGAATATTTTAAATTTGTATTTAGACTCAAAACACGATCTAATGTTCATATTTTGTTAAAAAGTATGAACATTAGATCGTGTTACTTAAGAATCACTTAAAGATTAAAAAAAGACATAAAATGTAGGTTT
Organism: Nephila pilipes; assembly: GCA_019974015.1. Classification (NCBI taxonomy): domain Eukaryota; kingdom Metazoa; phylum Arthropoda; class Arachnida; order Araneae; family Nephilidae; genus Nephila; species Nephila pilipes. The sequence goes on along the minus strand of BMAW01078800.1, from coordinate 1,013,214 downwards.
AAAGTTCAAAGATAATTTATCGTATTAAAAGTCAAAAACGTTTTTTTTTAATTAAAACCCCATTTATAAGAACCGTCACTTTCACATAGATGTTTATTGTAGCTCAAAACTCACTTTCTGAGAAAAATTCAAAATATTCCGCTTCTAAGATATTTCACAAGCTTTATAAAAAAAAAAGTTACAGAGTGAAATAGAAATTTTCATTATCTATAAGCCTGCTATGTTCTTATAAATGGACTGGGAATTCTGTGCAAAATATTTTTTTTTTCAATATAGCATGGTTCTTAACTAGACTAAATAGAAACTAAGCGTGATGCAATTTTAACATATAATATGTAATGACTTTTAAATACAGTACAATCTCGTTTAGTGCTTCCTCTATTAACGCTGATTTGAAATGAGACAGATATTTTGTTTTGATAAATTTAGGCTTCGCATTTTCTTGTCATTCGCCATGTTTCTTATTAATTTTATTCCGAATTAATTTATTATGTGAACCCATTAACCATACCGAATGACTAAACAGAGAAGAAAATTAATGATGAATATGCGTATAGTAATTTAGTAATACTTTTAGGTAAATGTACACTGGAGTCCAAAACTTAAGTATAATTGGTAATAATGAAAATAATGAAGGAACTCTAAATCAAAATGGCGGAAAGCATGATATATGAGGTTAAATTGGCTATAAAATTTTAAAAAAACCGGATGAATGGCAATAATCACTTTTACTATCCAAAGAAACAATTTGAAAGAGAACTGGGCATAAGAAGAATTAACACTTTAGTGAAAAACTAATGAAATAAAAAGTTGATGTCGCAGCTTAATAAGGTGTATGGTAAAGAGTAAGGTCTCTGAGAAGTAAGATCGCTGATAAACGATTTCCCTTACTTCCTATGTCATTGTAGACAAGTTGTGGACTCAAAGAGTTCTGAAAATCTCGAAGAGCCTTTTTCAGTTCCGGAACACAGTTAGGCAGGTGCGCAAGGGTTGCAAATTGTGTACCGGGTATATCCCTCACATTCTTGGTAGGATTCAGGTCAAGAGTGTAAGCAGGTCACTGTATGCGTTGAATATTTTCCGTTTCAAAGTAATCGTCGATCAGTCTCTCAAGCTGACAAAAAGCGTTATCATGTATAAATATGAAGTTACGATGGACAGCAACTCGAAAGAGACGAATATAAGGTCCAAGAATTTCATCCCTGGATCTTTTATCAGTCACAGACCTCGTCTCAAAGATATGGAGGATTGTTCGAGCGACCAGCATGATGCCTCTCCACACCAAAACTCAACTTGAAGAAAACAGGTGTATTTCGGTGATGTTACCAGGGTGAAAACGAATTCCACATTCGTACCATATCGTTAGTAATAAACACGGGATATATCCGGAGAAAATGACATCGTACCCCATTTGGACGGAAGGGACTTCATACCCGATAAGGAACCCAAGCTAATCTTTTAATTTTATCTTAGGATGATTACCTACTATTGGATTGTTGTCTCATTGATCTATAATAACCCCAAACTATTTTGCGTATCTTTAGTTTTTTATTTCTAACTGGAATTTTATTTATTTACCGATAAATTAGTAATTTTCAAGTACACAATTAAAATAATTTGAATAAAGTAATTGGAAGTTCTTATTTTTCCACATAAAGTTGTTTAGTTAGCCCACTTTTTTTTTTCTTGCGTTCACTATAATCGTTAAGACCAGTAATCATACTTAATAATTGATTCTAGATATATTCAGTGAGTTTATTTTTTTCTTATAATGTTACACAGATACACAATTTAATTTCTTACCTATGCGCAATTTTCTAACAACGTTTCGCTTCGTTAAATAAATTAACTCAATTTATTCATTTTGAATAAATTAGATTGAATTTATTAGGGAAAAAAACCTTAAACTTTGAAATATTTACATTTGATCAATTTAAGATTATATTAAAAAATAACAAATATTTTTAATAATACTGATTTTTTGCTACAACATTTCTTTTTTAACTAAAACTTTACATCAATAGGAAATAAATAATTTTAGGTTTTGAACACAAAAGTTAGTTGAAAATATCAGCTATTTTTTTTTTCAAAACTCTAAAATGCATAAAATGTATGGTAACGAAAGGTTATTGTTTTCAAAACTGAAAATATAATACAAAGTTTTTTTAATACTTTGTTTCTAATACAAAGTTTTGGAATTCACTGTGAACTTTATTTTCTTACGTGAACATAAATACTCTGCATTTGAACATTTTTAAAAACTCTGTGATGAATATACTATTTTTTTTTAACTTTGTCCTTTTTTAATATCTGAATATTTTGCTGTATTACAATTCATATAGATTTTTTTACTATATGCTAATTAATTTCTGCTTCTTTGTTTTACATAATAAAACAATAATCTGTATTTAATGTGAATTATGTTGAATTTTTACATACTACCATTACGACACACCTATCTTATCTTTCGATTTTGAGAGTACGTTGATAAGATAGCACACAAGGACTTTAAGAACTTACTGACTCTTTGTTTAAGTAACTAACAAAATATATTACCAATAATATTTCATTGTTCGGAAAAACAATGAAATATTATTGGTAATATATTTTGGATTCTGTTGTATGTCCAAATAATTATGGCTTAGCAAAAATACATGAGTGTATGAATGTAAAAAAAAAAAGATTATTTGATGTTTATTTTAAAAGGACATTATATTACATTGACTGGCCTGCTTTCTCTGTCGAGTTTGTTAACTTAAATAAAAATAACCCTTATATAAATCAATTTATTGATAGAACGTTTTCATGAAAGTTGAAATGGTCTTTGAAAAAGTAGACCTACATGTAAATGATTATGCATTGGAAATGTTATTGCCTTTTTTAGAATTTTAGAGTGTTTTATGCTGTTAAATAAAAATAATTTTTATTTATTTTTTATGTGTTTATCTAAAAGTATTTATATAATTATTGCACTAGATGAAAAACTTTTAGAAAAGTTTGTTTAAGCAGCAGAAATTTATGAACTTTTGTAAGTGGGTTTGTTATGCTTTCCTTTAAGGTATAGTTTTGCTTTTATTTTTCACTAAGTTCAAAAGCTTTTAACAATGAAAATGAAAGTTTCATGCAGATACACGTAAAACTGAAACATTTCGAAGACAGAAAAGCGTACTGTTCTCAAGGAATATTGTTCAATTATCTTGAAAACAATATAGAAGGGAAAAAAACATAAGATTTCTATTCTGTTGAACTTAATACTCTAATGTATGCAGGCAAAGAAATTTAACATACGAATGGGAATTGAAATAAATAGCTTACATATGTGTTACAAAATATAATCATTAATATTTTAAATATGTGGAATAAAATATGATGATTATTTTTTTAGTTTAATAATATTAGTTATTATTAATTTTTACATTTATCTATTGGGATTTAATTAGAGAAATTATTACTTAACCAACATTTGATTGGTTAAGTAATAATTAGACAACATTTGATTTTTCCTCAATTTATTTTAATAAATTAACTATATCTTAAAAACAAATTTCTCTAACATTATAATCAAAAGAGTAAATAATGCTCTTTCTGCCTCTTAATTTGAATTCTGTTGTTTATAAATTTTTTTTCTGTTCTTTTCGAAGAACATGTACGTATGGTTATTAGGTTGTCGATTGTTTTTAAGTTTAGTAAAAATAATTTATATTTTATCATCTTATGTTTGCCTGAAATTATTACCTATAGATATAGTTTTAAAAAACATTTTCGATTCTTTATATTATTTTTTTAAAATGGTTTTTGAAATTTATTTTCTAAATATAAAATTGTTATGTTGAATTTTTTTTTATATTCTAATATAAAAATTTTATGCTTAATATTTTATTTTCTAACATTAAAAAGTCATGCTTAATTTTTTTTAAACAGTATGAAAAAATATTACTTCTTAATCTTTATTATTAATTTAAAATTTGTTTTCCTTTTATAAAAGATTTGATGTTAAAAAATTTAATTTTTAATAATAAAAATTATGTCTTAAAATTTATTTCCTACTAATAAGAATTATGTTTTAAAATTTATTTTCTAATTAAAAAAATATGTTTTAAAATTTATTCTCTATCGATAAAAAATATAATGATTTAAAATTTATTCTCTGTCGATAAAAAATACTATGATTTAAAATTTATTCTCTGTCGATAAAAAATACTATGTTTTAAAATTTATTTCTTAACTATAAAAAAGATTCTAAATTTAAAGTTTCATATTCTAAAATTAAAATTGTTAAGTTTAACAATTTATTTTTAGCATTAAAAATTACGCTTAAATTCTTATATATATATATATATATATATATATATATATATATATATATATATTCTAACATAAAGAGAAAATGGTATGTTTTAAAATTTTCTAACAATAAAGTTTTTACATATTTTATTTCTGAACACTGAAAAAGTTATGCTTAAAATGTTTTATATTTCTAACATTAAAAAAAAATCATGTTTTCGGATTTATTTCCTAAAATTAAAAATGTTTCTAGAAATATATTAACGTTTAAAATGACAAATTTTCAAATTTTAGTTTGTAACCCTGCAATATACTACATATAAATTTGTTACAAAGTCCAATAATAGCACAATAAGACATGCAAAATGTTAAGTAAAACAAACATTTATATTTAAAGTGTTTGATCAGTAATAATATGCATTTACTTTGCATTTTTGACCATAACAGACATATTTTGTTTCTCTAAGAATGATTTCATTACATAGTTTGACAATTGAGAGTTTTCTATAAAAAAAAAATCCACAGCCAGTTGTTCCAGGTTCTAGGATAAAAGAGCAAGATAACCATTTGAACGTAAAGTCATTTTATGGTTCCAAGTTAAAAACTCACGACCGAGCTAATTTGCATTGTTATGAAAACAACCGTTGCATTCAAATACATTATTTATTAAAATATTTAAGTAGCCACACAAAATTTCAACCATCGAAGTTGTGAGCCCTGACAAAACCTCTGCATTGAAAGGTCTACTGATTCTTGAGTTATATATTTTAAAGCTCCTTTCTCTGATATATCAACAAAAATATATTTGAAGAGAAGAAACATTGCACTTTCTGTAGCTTTTTCTGAAATATGAAAGAGTTCAAGCCATTCAGACTCATCCAAATCACATATATATTGGACGAATTAATGAGAAAAGTCCTTTTTCTTAAAGTATCTCTATAGAATCATGTGAATCGCATCATCTGTTAACACAGTAAATACTAGAGAGTCATAAATAATGAGAGGTTTTCGAATTAATGATACATCCAAATATTTTGCTTCATTTACAAGGAGTTTCTAAAGAAGAGGTAATAAAGTAATACATTTTTTGGTCGGAAATAGATGCCCATGAGGGTCTTTTTTATATTGAAGAAGATGAATCATCACGGTGTTGACGACCACAGCTGCATAATTTTCATCGCTTAATTGTAAATAATATTCAGGGGGGAATAGAATCTAAATAAATTGTTGGACCTTCCTCTGTATCCGTGTTGCAATATACTCACTTTGGTGAAACACTTTCAGGTATCGGAACCCGTTTCATTTTTTAATAGTGGAAAATCCAACTGAGCATGAAACTTAAAAAAATTTAGACAGAAAACGTTGATGGTACAAGCGATACAAAGCAAGGTGAAATGGTAAAATTTAATTTGTAATAAGCAGGCATCAATTTTATGAAGAACTTTACACCAATACTCAATTGTGATTGATTAATTATTCAAGGAAGTTATTTGGCGGAACAGAATAATGTGTTACTACACACTCGTGGATTGTTAAAATGGGTGTAATTTGGTTCTGTTATCTACATTACTGTAATCAATTCTGAATTTGAAATATCCTGTAGAATATCCTGTAGCGGGACTTTATCAGGTTCTTGTCCAAATAACATTTTCCGATATTTATTTTCAAAATTATTGCATTGCCATGTAAGAAAATTACATTTATAGCTTTGAATCATCGTATTTTACCAACAGAGAATGATATAAACATTTTATTGTCAAGAGTTCTTATAATTCAACTTTATGTTAAATATGTCTATATGGTCATCGATTATATGATCATAACATAAAGATGAGCTTGTAGGGTTTTCTTGTTGAAATGTTAGAGCACAAAAGTTACATAAATGTTGCTATATTTTTCTTATAATTTTATATAGAAAATATTTTTTATTTATTTATTTTATTTTATTTTTGTAACATAAATTTTGGCATAGAAACTAACATGACTGAGTCTCTTGTAAATAGTTTATCTGGAAACTCGTGCTTCTGTGACGGCTGAATGCGCTGAACCCTGTTCTCCGGCACAGCTGTCTTTTTGACGTGCAGTTATTGCCAGATATAGGTCTTGGCAAGCAATTGTGACTCTTGTCCCCCCCCCCCGATACTGTTCGACGGTTAACATTTCCCGCACTTTGAAACCACATTTTTTGACACATCTTGAGACTGCACATTAATACGCATTCGGAATTCAAGACATTTCACTTTGTGATCATCCGGATTCGAGCATTCCGTCAATTCTTCCTTCAGCAAACATCTCTAGTTGTTGTCTTTGTGCCACCATTCGTTCCGTTTAATCATTAACAACGTTCCTGTATGCATGAATTCACACTAAACCTGTCTAAATTGCTTACATCTAGTGAACTGGTTTATCCGTGATCTGTCTAGCTCAAGTACTTTTCGCATGAAGACATCGATTGAAATGTTTTGTGTAAAGACAAATTTTTACCAATAGATTACTCTGCACAAGATATTTCAAACAAATTCACCGATATTTACTCTCTTTTATTTTTCGCGTTTCTCGAATTATGCTTCATTTTTGGTTACCAGTGGATGATACACAATACTTATATGTATGTAGTGTGCGTACATAATATGCCAGAGAGATGCATTTGCTTGCATTTACATTGTGAATTAGTTATGCTGAAGCACTGGTAGTTTTATTCACTTTGACCATGTGGAGTATCGTAAAAAAATTGAATAATCTAAATTCCTTAAAAAAAACTCTACATTTTTTTTTATAATAAGGCAAAAAGGGCTAGGATCTTTATCACAAAAATGAATTTTCAAAATATAAATATTTTCTTACCTGATCACTTGCTGATGTTGAAAAAGATATAATTAAAGATATAATTTAAATTCCTTGGCAAAATAAGAGATGCTATCTCCTTGATACAGCTTCTTGATAACACCTCAGACTTTCCATTGCCGAATCAACTACAATTTGCTTATCCATACGCACACTCACACACAAGACGATCTGCTCTAACCACTGCATCTGGGCCAAGCTCCCCCTTGTGTTATATTCCGAGTCCCCAAATGATGAGCACAGTTTAACACGAAGCAGTTTATTAGCAGCGATCACACTATGCAGACAATTAAACGCAGTTAGATAAACGTTAAGATAAACGTAAGCAATATTCGCAAAACAATAAGATGTTCATTTAGCTAGACTGTTTTGTTATAACTAAGTTGTGCTCCGTGCACTTTCGCATTAAAAGTCTATATAACTCTACTACCTGAATCAAGACACGCCCTATACCTACTGAAGCTCTGTCATGGCGTCCGACTACGCTATTTATCTCCTCTCGCTTGATGGAATGTCGTCCCGTAAGTAGGAGCGGTCCCATTCTGTAGCCGAATTCTGGACGACGAGCTGTTCCGGATCTCCCTCTCTGGATATATATATATGTGTGTGTGTGTGTGTGTGTGTGTGTGTGTGTGTGTGTTTGTGTGTGTGTGTGTGTGTGTGTGTGTGTGTGTGTAATTAAACACCAAACTTTAATCAAACAACTCAATAATTAAAAATTAAAACTGTATGTAAGAAATCTTTGCTGTACCATTGATTAAGAAAACATACATCAATCCATAAAATATACAGATAAGACATTGTAAGCAAAGAGAAATGAATAAAAATTAATGTTCATTTTAACAATATGAAACACTATATTCAGCAGAAAATTTCAAAAGAAAGTAAATTGAATGAAAAAATAAATTGACAACAACCAAAATTATCCAAAAAAAAGATAGAAATATTGAAACACTGTAATAAACCAATATTTAAAGGAAAACAAAATAAAAAATACAGCATAATATATTTAATGTTGTAACAAGCTTTAGGCTAGATTGCTCTAGAATTATTGGTCAAACTATCCCCATCAACAAGACACGCTATACAAAATGGAGATAAAAACAAGGATATATTTGAACAGAGATAAGAAACAAACAAACCAATTGACACAAAAATGTTTATGAAAAAGACAACAAAGAAAACCCAAAGAAATCCAAAAGGTCAAAAATAATATAACTAATAGAACCAAAAATATCGTTAATAACAAAAAATATACACCAATATACGAAAAATTTACATGATCATATCTCCATGTGAACGAATTCATCAAATACGGTGGAATAGTCACACGACTAAGCTATACTAATCAAAAATACATCAAGGTAAATAACTTTAGTAACTGTCTGTTCAGTAACTTTCAAACAGACATTAAACATCGTAATATATTTATTCTCTTACTTTATAAAGAAATAATTAAATTAATTAATTAACAATAGTGTAGAAGCTAAAAATAAAACACACAAAATTTTAAAAATTTACAAAAGGAAATCATATTAATGAATTTTTTAACGATTAAAGAAAAAATAAAATGCAAAGGAAACATTAATTATTTTTTCTTTTGCCTAAAAATATAAAATAAGAGAAATGATGAGACATTACAAAACAAATAAGCAACAAATATACCTCAAAAATTACTAAATCTATAAATGATGGACGAAAGATAAAGCAATACTCATGATAAAATGCAGTCCAAAGCTTGAAATATCAATGATAATTAGAAAGAAAAATCAGAAACAAATGAAATATAACAATTTAAAACTTTGAATCTCACTTAATACAGATTTAACGCTGATTTTAACAATGTTTTACTGTTACCAAATTTTCCCCAACAAAAAAAATGTTATAAACCAAAACGATAATACCATAAATTCAAAGTATCGAGTTATAAAAAGAAGAAATTAAATTAAATACATATATAAACAGAAAGATATGTACAGTACATATCTCACGAAAATGGAAAAAGAGCTATCAAAGTAACATTGCAAAAGATTAAAATAGACAACACAAACTTACATGAAACGTTGGGCACCGCAAGAAAATTGATACAAATATTCCTCTCGAAGGGATACATAACATATACGAAAGTATTGAGCAATGTTCTATATTAGAGAGAAATAGCACTAATGCAAAAAAACATTTCTAAAATACACTAGTGTCTAATAAAAAATGCTACACGAAGTAGGTGATACGCTACACACGTGAAATTTACATGACACGAAGCCAGGTTTGGCTATACAACCCATTAAGGCAATTCAGGATGTTACCCTCATGGCCTTAATGGGTTATACAGCCACTTCACGAGTCCTGAATTAAGAAATCGGATCGTTTGCAAGGCAACCAGTGTCTACATGAATAGTTTGAAGACTTTTGCAGCAGCATGGACTGTTAGCTCGGCGACCATGCCTATGATATCCTTTGACGCTACATTGCAGACAGGACCATCTTCAATGGCGTGATCGACGACGAACCTGGACGAAGTAATGGCGTAATGGCGTCTTTTCAGACGAATCCAGGTTATGTTTATAGCATCATGATGAACTCATCCGTGTTTGGCGGCATCGTAGAGACCACACATTGCGAGCGTGCATTCGACATCGTCATACTGGCCCATCACCTGTAGTGATAGTACAGGGTACTATTGGGTACACGTCTCGATTACCTCTTATTCGCATGGACGGCACTGAACAGTGGCCGTTTCATTTCTGATTTATTAAGGCCCTTGACTTTACCCTTTCTTCGATCCCTGCGAAACGCTACATTTCAGCAGGATAATTCCCGACCACATGTTGCCAGTATTGTACGGACCTTCTTTGATACAGAAAATGTTCAGCTGCTGCTCTGGCCAGCTCGTTCTCCAGATCTCTCTCCAATAGACAACGTCTGGTTATTATTTGCCGAGCTACGTGTTCGCCACCTTACGCCAGTCACTACAGTCGATGAACTTTAGCACCATGTGGAAGTTGCATCGGCAGCTGTAACTGCACATGCCATCCAATCTCTGTTTGACTTAATGCTCAGACGTTTTTGAGCTATTATTTCTGTCAGAGGCTGAACACTGATTTCTCAGGATCTATGGTTCCAAAGTTCTTGAAAATTTAATCTCTTGTTATTTTAAGTATAATATATTTGTCCAATAAATATAATTTTCTTACTTGAATTTCTACCTGTTATAGCAATCTTAATGGTTAATAGTGTACTTTGAATATAAATTACATGCTAATGATATAATGATTTTGTTGCGACTGTCGCTTTATTCAACCTATAACAAATAATTTTTCAGTCTCGTAGTTTGTATCACTTTATGAGCTGAGTTACACTAGAATGTCGCCCATCCACGGGTCCAAATTTGTGAAGGAGAGAAATGGTGTTGACCTGCTTAATTATTTTTTTTCTTCATTTTAACTTACTTTTACTTTTTCAATAAACACTATTTTAACATCCATATAATTTTACCAGCCAACTTCCATGCGCTTTTTAATTGCACCAATCACCTTCACTTTGTAATGTCGTAATACTTTCCCAGAGAAAGTATCGTGGGTCTCTAATAGTTGTTATGACTGCGGAATTCCAAGTATAAAAACTTGCGCTAACCACTGTTTGCTCTCTTCATCCGCTCTGTTTCTTGATCTAGCACCCTGTGCTCTTTTTGTTACGTCTACTTTCGCTTTGGTTTTCACGAATAATGTATTGCTTCCGTATACTGGTTACCAGTATTAAGAGGATGCTTACAACTGAGATAAATATGTAAGATGACAATAAACTGCTTCTTTCAGAATTGAAAACGAAGGCATCGATGAAATACCTCGCATTTATATATTATAGATATGTTGCAGAGCATTGCCATTGTTAAATATAATGTTGTATGGTCAAATATATTAATAATAAACATATTTATGCTATTTACTGCTACGATTTTGAAAACCTTTTTAATTCTATTGGCATAGAGGATTTTATTAAAGTTATGATAGAGATTTATGAGAAATATTCAATATTAATAAGGTTATTGCATATATATGTATTTAATTACTTAGTTCTGTTAGTAATAATACGTTAGCAGCTAATATACAAATAATAGTCCTCTTATATAAGTAAAGTAATAAGTAATTAATTAAATAATATTTTTGAACAAGTAAGTTGCATCAAACGTCAAACTTATCGAGAAATACGATAAAAGATTATCACAGCTTATTTCTAGATTTTATAAAATTTGATATTTATTTCAATATCACTCGTTAGAAATATTAGCTTTATTTAACTATATGCTTCCTATAACCACCGGACTTTCTAATTCTCTTTTTAGTTTTTATTAACGTTGCACTAGAAGCAGAACGAGGGCTATTGGCGACGGATCTCGTAATTTTGAACCACGGTCAAGTGACGAGGATGACATCTGAGCTGGCGACCTCCTCTCCTTACTTCCACATCGCACCAAAGGGAAGACTTTGAACCCCGACAGATTTAACGCGCATCAGCTCCGGCTACACGGCGGGTCTTTAGAGGCCAAGAATCGAACCCGCGACTGAACGAAAACCGCCGGCCACGAATCCAAAGTCATAACCACTAGGCTGCCAAGGCCTTCTAATTCTTCTACAACTGACTCTGAACTTTTATTCTTGACCTTAGAAAATCAGGAATTTTATATTTTTAACCAAATAATCACGTCTTCTTTAGACAATGACTTCTGTCTCTGTATTAATTATAGCAAAATTCATTTCTGGAAGAATGACTCAATTGTCTCAAACACACTCCTTCAACGTAATTATTTAAAATTAAAGGAAAATATAGTAGGTGGAAAAATATTTATGGTTTAGAATGAGTATTGGAAATGAATGAGTCGTTAGTAAAAAGTAATCTTAAAACACTTTTCAACCCATAAATTTAAGTGAAGAAAATCTGCAACAATTTTTTCTTCATTAGTATATTTTTCCATACAAATTCATTACCAATTCCCATCAGGAAAAGCATAAATAAAACTAAAATATAAATAAAAGATGAAAAGAAAAGAAGAAAAATGGTTTTACGTGAGAAGTTAAGAAAAAAGTATGAAAATGTCACTATTTCCAATTTTTTTTTAAGCTGACGTATTTAAATATTTTATTGTACGCACTATCGAGGAAATGTAATAAAACCAATGTTAAATTTAAATATCTTCCTCAAAGTGTGTTATAAGAATTAATGAGTATTGAAAAAATTTCTTCTCACTGGGTTTTCTGTTACTGAAAATGTCCATAAATACGTGAAGAAAATTGTAAAAAAAAATGAGGGATCGTAAAGAGGAAAAGGGAAAAGATTTCTTTTTACAGAAGCTCAAGAACCGTTAAAAAAGACAAGAAAGTACTTGAATAAATTGCCTTTTATTTTGAAGAACACAATTTTCTTGAAATTTGGCCGGAGAAATGAGATCTTCCAGAGAGATCACGGTCGGAAAAAAGTTTGGCATTAAACGAAAGATGTACATTAAGTGCTCAGACTCATCATCCTTTGCTCCACATTCTCATTTTTCTTCAAAGATCGGGTATAAAGATATAAGTATGTTGCCAGTTGCTCTGATTCTCGCAACCAGCTCTCATATTTTATTTTGACTGAATGAAAGATTCGAATACTTTAGGAAATCTTGGATTTTAAGAATAGTCTTTAAGTAGGACGTAGTAGGTGGTGCTATTAATCTTTTGAAAAAAAAAATCACATCAGTGCTAATATCGCAACAATTGTCAACAGATACGAAACTCTGTTGCTCAGAATAACTGTTATTGCGAAGCTTTCTTTTAGATGCATAAGAAGAAATAAATGTACATAAGTGAAATAAATAATTAGATATATATACCTAATATTTAAAGCTTAAAGTTAACACATTGTTAAAAAATGAAAAACATTACTCTGATCAAAGCCTATATTGAGTTAGTCGTGATCAAAATCTCGTTTGCATTTTAAGATACTTTAATTATAAAGAATATCTTCTACATCGAAGTAAATTAAAATGACTATAAAGTAAATATGCTTTCAGGTCTGATTATTACTCATTTTCATTTAATTATTTTGCTCGAAATTTAATTCCACTTTAAAAATATACTATGAAGTTCTAAAAAAAAGCACGTATTAGGAGTGGGAAATTGGCATTTAGAATAGGGTAACTCAATGTAATATTGTTTTTCTTTTTCTAAAAAGTCCGTGAGTATGACGTCTCTTTCACATCCCAAAAAAATCGTCGCTATATCTTTTCTGGCAGTTGAAACCGTTTTCACCTTCTTTAAAGCAGATTCACCCGAAACAAACTTTTTTTTGCTTTGTTTCTGGTGAATAATGATGAATCCAGGCTTCATAGAGCGTAACAACTCGAAACAAAATTACAGCGGCAATTTAGAGTGGCAGTAATCAAATTTTGATCTGGCAGTCATTTGCAGCCAAACTAACTTATGAATCAGTGTCATTCAGAACCTTTTGATAAAAGATAGTACACAATTAAAATTTAAACTTATCTCAGCAATGCCATCTATCGTCAAAAACATGTACTTCTTGATCCAACCTCGTAATTTCTGTTTTTTAAGTAATTTGGCAAGTCATTCATTCCTCAAAAATAATAACATTGCGATAATTATGAGCATATTAAGTGATTTATGCTGTATTCTTATCCTGTAGGAATAATTTTTCATATGATAAAACTAGTCACGCAGTTTTTCTAAAGGTATAACTCACTTTTTTTTCTTAATCAAAAAATTCGAACTTCATACCAAAAAGGTGAACCTAGTTCCAAAATGCACAAATAAAATCCTGTCAATGAAAAAAATAAAATCAGCAACTACTAGTATTGATTTTCATATTATCTAGAGTCAAATAGTTCTTCGGCAGAAACTCAATGTTGAGACTATAAAGTGAAAGTATTTGTGATAACATCTTTTTTGAAGTTGCTCGCTGAAATAATCTATATTTGGAGCATAAAATATGTGAAGCAGAATATAAAAGTTTATTTAATGCCAATGAAACCAACGTAAGACTCTTCGAAGACTGAATAAATTCTGACTATTGCAGAAACTTTTATGCTGCCAATAGAACATGACAATCAAAATTTAGCAGAAAAATTCCTAAGATGTTATTGAAAAAACTGTTGTTTTAATATGACCATAACACATTCAAAACGCCATGACACTATTATTTTATTTTTAATTGAAAAATTCAAAATTTACGAAACTATCATCACTACCTGACAATAAAGTTTTTAAAAAATTTCGTTAGAATAAATTAATAAATATAAAATAGATTAAGGAGTATTATGAATCAAGTCACACGTTTTATTGCTACTTTAGAGAATTTATGACTTTTGAAAAGGAATTGAGGTTATCGAAACATTCGTATTTTTAAACAGTCTTTTTCCACTAAATGAAACTTGTAAGTCTATAAATATTTATAGTCATTTCACCTTTTCTCTCACCCCACCGATCTAATCTTCACAACTAATTTACTTCTTGCTTACAATCCACAACATCAGATAAAAAAAAGGATTCAAATAACCTTGATTTTTTTTTAATTATAAGCTACTTATTTTCAGCAAATGTAAGAAATTCCATTAAAAATATGTTCATAGTGAAATGTTGAATTACATCTTACAACCAGACGGATGCAATGTGAAAAGAATATATTTATTATATTTCAATATAAGAAATATAATCTTAAAATAAATCAAAATTTTAAAATAAATTAAGTTAATGAAATTTTAAAAGGTTTTCTAAGACGACGCTTAAATATTCCCATAGAATTAAATAAAAAGCAAATCAGAATATTTAAAAAAATCATGAAATAAAGCTTTGAATGCGCTACATATATGTAATATTGTACTTATTAATTTTCCTCACGACATTTTTAATTTATCGTCTTTTAATTAAAATTATTTATCATAAAGTTATTTTTGCTGTACTCGTTTTATTTCGCATTTGCATATAAAAATTAAATATTCACAAACATATACTAAATATTTACGCTCGCATATTAAACATGAGCGAAAGTATTGAATAAAATATGAAGTACGTCTTACATTTTCAATCTTTTAATTACTGAACGACATATCTACTCAGCTTCATATATGACTTATTATGCGTTCATTTCAATTATTAAGAATAGTTCCTATTTCTTTTGGTTGAGGTTCCGAGTCCTTATAGCTTCCCTCTTTATATCTCTTGTATCTCCTAACCATGAAATGGCAAGAACCATATGCACATTCTCGCCTTGCCATTGAGGTTGCTATTCTCGCCTCGCTGCTCAACTCATTTCTGCATACACGCAGTAATGGTAATTTAGTCGGTTGGTTTTATTAACATCTCATTAGAAGCAGTACGAGGGCTATTGCCGATGGACCTCGTAATTTTGAACCTCGGTCAAGTGACGAAGACAACACCTGAGCTACTCCCCTCTCCTAACTTCTACACCACGCAATCGGGAAGACTTTGAGTCAATACAAATTTAACGTGCATCCACCCCGGCTACACGGCGGGTCTTTAGTGGCATCTAGACTCGAACCTACAACTAGACGGAAACCGCCGACAACGAGTCCGCTACCATAACCATTAGACTACTGCGACCACAATGCTAATTTCAAGAATTCTGCGTGCGCACCAGCAGTATAAGTATTTATACCAGTACAGGTATTAGAGTACCGACTTCTTGATAAATCTTCCACACAAAGCTATTTTTCCCCACAGTTGCAAGGTACGGTCTTGAAGATCGCATGCGGCCCAGGCACCCGCAGAAATCAATATCTGAGTTCTGACCTCACACTCGCAACAACAGCAGCCCTGGATTCCCCCCCCCCTTCTCTCCATCAACAGCCAAACCCGCTGTCGGTATTCTAAACCTTGTTTGAGATCATCCTGTTTTTCTGTAACCAGCCAGAGCTTTCTGCAGTTTATGATATAAGCTGTAACCATATGTAAATATTTATAAATTAACTTCTTTATTAAATTTTAAATATATTAATTTTGTACTGTTCTGGTTTTTTACGATTATCTGATTCGAGTGAACTGAAGGTAGGATATGCATCCAATTACCCCTTCAAATCTGTGACAGACTCTAAACAAGTGTTGCGCCATGTACAGTTTCTTTCGACGACCCCGGGGCACCCTAGTGATCTTTTTCTTTCCTATGGGGTTTACTGTCATTGTTAAAGAAGGGTGAAGAACTCCCGGGTTACTCTAGCGATCCTTCTCTATTTTCGATCCTCCTTCTTGTCAACCAATTTTTGTCTTTTTTCAATTTTTTCACGTCTAGACCACAGATAAATCTTGATTGGCGCAGCAAAGCACCTGGCTGTTGCGCCAATAAGTTTCACATTCACTCAGTTTATTTCGATATTGTGTAACTGTTAGTTTGATTTTTGCTTTTGCTCCATTTTGACCGTAGAGCATTAACTTGCTATCGCTCAATCACTGATAATTTAACTATATTTGGTGGTTTCTTTCCACGTGTTATTTCCGATAAGGTAAAAATGATGTTGACATCTCGAGTGATATTTTGCCCGCCATCTTTCTGGAAACATGGCCCAGAGAAATGGTTCATTCATATAGAACCCCACTTTTTAGGCGCTGGCATTTTTGAGGATTCTACTAAATATCATTAGCTAGTTTCTACTTTAACTAAAATTCTCTCTCAGGCTCCAGATATTATTTTAATTTGTACCAAGAAAACTCTTATCACGTATTAAAAGATGGAATTATTTCTTTATTTTCTCAGTCTGAAAATGTTCGATAAAAACGGTTGTTACAAGATTTGCAATTAGAACTAGAGCTCTCCCATCTCTCATTTCAGATTAAAAATCTGACTGGTGATCGAATCAATGAACAGTTACTTCGGACTTTGAGGCTACGACGTTTGTCTTCACAGATGCAGCAAATATTATCTGCACGTAAGGATGGGTTGTCGGACTTAGCATCAATCGCGGATTCATGAAGTGTCAAGTTTTTCAGAGGTAGCTACTGTGTCATCGATAAGATTTTTCATTGCACCATCTGTTTAGAGCTTATTAGTAACCTTATTACAAAAATATGACGATGGTTTGATAACTTAAATGTATCAAAATAACTTTAACTGTAATAACTTTTTTTAACTTTTAATAACTCTAATATATCAAAATTAATCGCTAAATGAAAGTTCATACCATTGGCGAAGAGTTGATACTGATGTAGTCAAGGAAGCTTTAGAAATGGTTTTACACCATTCAGTCACATTCAGTATAATAAAAAAAAATGTCCTTTTAAGCAACAATAAAGTGATGCAACAAATTTATGAGATGGAGGAAGACATTTCTTTAAATGAAAGAAAGAAAAATTATTCACTAGAGGATTTTTGGAAGAAGTTGGATAGCAAATACTAAATAGGAATTCATTTTTAATATTGTCAAAGATTATTTTAAAGAGAAAAATATTCCTTATACGAATATTATGTCTGTTGCCACTGATGGAGGCTCTGCAAAGGTGAGTCGTTGATGTAGCTATATCACCCTTTTGAAGAGAGATGTATAAGGTATTTTAGTTGTTCACTGCATGATTCACAGACAGCATTTAGAAGCAAATGAAGAAAAAAAATTCAGCGACACCACACCAGTCATTATAATGTATCATCCCTTCTGTTAGCAAAATTTGCAGAAATGCTCTTAGCCGTTGACTAATTGGACAGATGTACAAGAGCAACGATGAAGAATGCAATCGCTTGCTTTTACACATACTCTTTAAAAGCGCCTGCTTTAATAGGTTCTGGAATCCTTCCGACTCTATGCTAGAGATTTCCGAAAAGAAGGATATAGCTCTGAGAGACAGTTAGCTACAATTTAATATCGATGTTGCTTACATGACCAATTTATCTAGTTATAAAAAAGAAAAACCGGTCTAGTTACAAAAAGAGAAATCTATACCAAATCGTACAAAGAGGAGACTTGTGCCTTCACATCACTGAAAGTATTGAACCAAACGTTGCGAAACTGACTCTGAAACATCATGCACAACGACCCCCTGACATAGGTATTTGATTGTTTCATTGACACTACTTTCTTCGAGTAAAAATGGTTTGGTGAGGTTTTTTTAATCATCTAATTAAAAATAAGAAAAAAAAACTTTATCAAACAGGGTTTTATTTCCTTAGCCATTTTAATTTTAACAAAAATAAATTGTAAGAACCATCCAAGGCAAAAGTATTGAAAAGTATTTGATGTAAAAGTCTATTGAAAAAAATTATACTCATTTTGCTCCTTATAATTAATTAATCTCCTTCCCCATACCATAAATTACGGAATTTTCACACGGGAGAGTTGAGACATTGTTAGCTCCTTAGAGGGTTGTGGTAGTTTTAAAAAGGTTGAGAGTCACTGGTACAAAGAAAACGTAATTATAAAATAAGTATATCCTATAAAGAAATTTTATAGACTAAACCAATGCTCTAATAATTTTAACTCATATCTAAAAATAGAAATTCCTAAAGCTAGAATTTTATATTCCAATAATTCGCCTTCTACCATCAAAGAATTAAATGAAAAACCGTTTTTAATAAGCTAAGAATATATATATATGGGGTGTATACTGAGAGAGAGATTTAACTTAATAATTTTTATTTAATAAATAAGTAAGTTGCATTAATGCAACCTGTGAAAAACTTCTTAAAATAATTATTATTTTTTTTTATTTAGCATAAAACAACACCAACACTTACAAATTATAATTTCTAACAATATATAACTATATGTAATATTTCTAAAAATAGAAATATCGAAACATCTATTCTAGAAAGGTACCCTATTAATATGAAATTTAAATTTATCTGTCTTGTCATAAATTTACTGATAATTTTATTATCTATTTTCTCCAATTGTATGTCTAAATATTCTGTTTCATTTTTACTGCTATTTGCTTGAATTAGATTTAAATGTGTAGAATAAGAAGGAAAGTTAGGTTTATCTGCAGATGGCTTATTATAATTCATAACAAGTAGATCATCTATATGTCTATAGTTAATAAAATCATTTTTATCTGTATAAATTCTTCAAAATTATGTGCTTAAATATTCGCCGAACTATTACTTCTTCCATCTGGAATATCCTTTGTTCATTTAAATATTATCATTATAATTAATATGGCTTTATCTTAGTACAATATTAATTTAGGAATGAAATTATTTATAAGAAATGAAATCATTATTATTACAACTCTTATAAATAATTAACAGAACCTTTACTAGATCATCTACGTCTGTAGAATTAAAGAGGTCTTCAAAACCATAATTATACATGGCAAATAAATTTTTGTCTTTTACATTCTTTATTATATCTAACCTATTTTTAATGTTTGCAGTTTTGTTAAATTTGTTAATAATGCCTTGTAATATTTTTTTTGTAATAATTTACCTGAGTATTATATAGCATTTGTGACAGTTCTAAATTTAATGAGGTCTTGATGAAATGTTGAAGTAATAAAGATTTGAGGAAAGTAATTCTGTTTATTTGTGATCCTATTTCTCATAGAGAGCTATAATTCTGTTATTGATCTCTAGGTCACTAAAATTATTTTTAAATAATAATTATTCCCTTCTGGGCATTTATTAATAGTGAAATTACAGTAATATTTTTATTGTAAATATTTGCAGTATTTTATTTGGATTTTTATCGACATAACAAGTAATAAAGTATTTTTGTAAATCATTATATTTTTTAATATCATGCATTTTTTAGTCTTAAAATTTGTATCGATAATATCTTTATAAATGTATTACTTATACACAATAAATGCTTTAATTAGTAAATTATATTTAATAACAAGATTGTTAATAAAATTATCAACCTCATCAAAACTCATTTCCTTACTGAAATAGTTATTATTAGAGATCATAATCCTGAATAATGTACCTATATTCATTATATTTCTTAAGATTTTATCTTTTACTGAGCTTAAATCTCCTATAATGACATGTTGGTGTTCTTTATTAATAAAATCTTTACATTCTTTACAATTACATCTTAATTCATTTTTCACAAATTTTATATTAGTATAATCAATTTACCCAATTTTATTATAAGTTTTGTTAATTGTCATTTTTTTAATTAAAAGAATTTTTTTTTTTTCAAAGAAAAATATCATTAAAATTAATCATAGGAAAATAATCATTCATTAAATTTAAAGTATAATATTACGTAACATTATTTTCTTTATTATTATCTTTGATATTATATTTATGCTGTCGGTAATTGGTAATATTGCTAAAAATATACAAACATCGGCTACCTATACTGTTATTTTTATCTAGGAAATCGCTTAGAATTCATAATTCTTTTTTAAACCAAAATAAAGCATTCAGTATTCTTATTTTTATAATTAATTATTTCCAAAATTATTATTTAATTAACAAATATTTATTATTATTTCTTCTATACTTGGTTTTTACTTTTACAACTATGAATTTTTAATTTTTTTAATTTTAACTTACTTATTTTTACTCTTATTATAATCCTGAAAAAAAATTTAAAATATATATTATTATAATATTATAATGCTATTACTTTTTCATTTTTTTAATTTTATTTTTAGTTTCAACTTCGTTATGTTTACATTTATTATAGTTTCTGTAAAAAAACCTCTTTATTACCTTTCTTTTTGATAACATGTAAAATATTTCTGTTAAATTACTATGCGTTAATTCCTTCAGGATAAATGAAATTGTAAAAACTGATATAGTGGTTTTTGCCCCATAATCGTTTTTAGTGTTTGGCTCTATTTTTATAATACAGATTTAAATATTTTGAAATTTCTGTAAATATAAATAACTTATCTCAATTTTATGGCAACTTTTTTAAGCTATTATTAATTTTTGCATCAAATTCATGTTGATTTATTCTAATGTTTATATTACTATAAGTGTGGCCCACATATTTAAATTATATATATATACCAAAAATTTTCCGAAGTGTTGCTAAAAACGTATGTGTGAGTTATGAATGCCTCATCATGTTTTTATCTCACTGGACATCATGTTTTCGAAACATGTATCAGTTTCTTTACGTTCAAAAGATTTTCTTCTATTTACTTTACTGTAAAGTATCATTTGTCAATAGTATAATGTGCTGAATCTGTAATTTAAAACTACTTTCCATAACGAAAGATAGTTGAATAAATAATTGTATACGAAGAAAATGTATACAAAGAAAATAATCAAACGAAGAAAATGTAGACTTCGTTTGCAGTTTTTTCCACAGCCTCTATTACATCAGAAATAATAATCTTTAAGCCTGTTTGTAATCTAATGAATTCGCAACCAAGCAACCTTTATTTAGATGCACTTAAGAAATACGCGTTATTTATTTATAAACAATAGTTTAAACATATAAAAATTCTACAGGTGTGGGTAGCTTTAGGGAGAACTAAGAGTAAGTAGAGTTGGAAAATGTGTCCACTCAGATTGAAATGATATTATGAACAAAGATTTTTAAATAGATCTTAAAAATGGGCTACATAAAAACAGATACTTATGTGTTATTAAAATTTTAATTCTCTAACTTAAAATAGCAAATTATTATTTTGCTCATTAAAAATAAGTTATTTTTGTAAAGTTAGAATTCTTTTTGAAACCAGTATTTGATAGCCTGCAAGGTTATAAAATGTGGGTTTTTCTATTACAGAATTTGAAATAATATATTCAATTTGCTGCTTGTGCATAGATCAAACGTATCGCAATGAAACAATCGTCTTTCTTTCACATACTTTCGTCTCATTGAATCAAACGTCCCAGAGGTTTTGCTTGACAGAACTGTCCGAAATTTCTAATTACCCTTTTTAATGCTATAGACAGATATTCTGGTCGCATGAAAATTCTCTGGCTAAAAACAACTGTTTTGAAGTAGTAATTTCTTGTTCTGAAGTCATTGCTTACAAATTTTGTCGTCATTGGTAATAGAACTGTAATTGCACATGCATACAAAACTTGAATTCGTGATTTTCATTCCGAAACAGTAATATATTTTTGTGAGGGGACGCGAATGTTTATGGTCGTGAGTTTCATGAATGACAATGTTCATATATTGAGTCTTATTTTAAAATTCTTATTCCACTGAAGACCTTTTGTAATCATTCAAATCATTGGCATGTGAAAGGAAACTGAACTTCTCAAAGTTCTATAATGGTGTGCAGTGGAAGTTAGGAGAGTGAGATAATGGCTCCGGCGCCTTGACTTTTGTTCAAAATTATGAGGTCATCAATAGTCCTCGTATTACTCAATACAAGGATAATTCAAAATTTACAAATTTATTTATGTTTTTGTGAATATTTTTTAGTCCTCAGTCAAATCATTTTGATACCCAGTGCATGTTTATTACCTAATATAAGTCTGTTAAATTAATGAATGTTTAACGAGGAAGAGATCTGTTCGATAGAATCAAAATTGCTAATAATTTAATTTCGTTTTACTATTGTCATTATTTATTGATTTATCGAAAGATATTATATATTAAATTATCACCAATGAAATAATTTGAAGATATTGAATATACTCACTTTCAGTGAAACATCCTTTATAGCTTTTTTATTTTCTTTTTAGTAAAATCTACGTTTAGTGATGAAACTTTTGAATGCAAAATCCATTCCGCTACACTGTCTCTGAAAATTACTCTACTTTTAAAAGTATATGTCGAACGAATGTTTCTGATTCTTCTTTCTTTCTAGCAATCATCCTTCTTACTCGAAAATACTTTTAAAATCACCGAAACAAAAGCTATAAATATCGGACTTAACGTGTCAAGGAAGTTACGGAAATTATAAAAAGAAAACAAAGGTGTTTCCTTTACTTAAAATCCTTTTTTACGAAAAGCTCTCATTTGAAGTAGTATTCTTTCTCGTATTTATTTTGTTCTGCTGTGAGATTTTATTTATTCACTTTCTGGAGAAGAGATTGTTGTGTAACTGAGTTTCCTATATTCTCTGGCTTTTTTTCTTCTCCCTAAACAAAAATTATCTGTCGAGCATGACTTGGCGAGCACAGTATCGATTGCAAGTCTTACCGTTGGCTTAGATTTGTTTCCCTGAACATAATCGTCTGGTATTCTTCAGGGAATAAGTTCTTTTTCTGGAACTTTTTTTCTGTTCTTTTCCTATGTTTTCTATAATATTTATGACATAACCGAGTTGTATATAAAATGCAATACACTTGAAAGTAGGTCGAACATTTACTGAATAATATAATATAGTTTTTATTGATATAATCCAGAAGTTCCTTTATATTAAGAATGTACAGTCGTCAAAAAACATTATATAAAGCATGCACTGTCGTCATAAAAAAACTTTTACAATACTTATCATACCTGAAGGAAATTGCTGTCACTGTTAATGACTCACCAAAAAACTAAATTATATAGTTAATGGATTATTTATGTTTAATTCTAAGAAGATTTTTTCCCTACATAAAATCCACAGGATTAGGTAGAGAATGGTCTCAATAGCTTATATACCAATATCATGTGAGTCCGATTTTTAGTACCTGAAATATAACGGAAAAACTTTTAGGGAACCATGTGCTACAGTTCTTCCACAAAAATGATACATACTCTTTTTTTTTTTTTTATATATATATCTTACAGCATGATGATTGCACCGATAATTAAAATTTATAAACTATTATACTTCCCATAAATCTCGAAGATGCCTGATCTTAATAATAAAATTGAATATTTTTTTGAACTTTTGGAAGAAATTGCCTAAAATTTTGAATTGAAGGGGGTTTGCACATGAAAGAATCCAAATCCAAATATTTAACTTATAGTAAGTTACAATCCAACGTTTTTCATAAATGGATTTAATAATTCATATTTCCTATAACAATACTACTTTTTTCAACTTTTTTTTGGACTTACAGTTGGAAAAAACGTTTCTTTCGTTTGGTACAAAACGTTTTGAAAAGTGTTAAGTAGAAAAATGTCGTCAAATGTTGGAGGCACACATCTAACATTAAGGGAAGCCCCTAAAACTTATTTTAAGTTGCGATTCTTGAAAAAAAATCTAATTCAGAAATGGAAAAAATTAAGTTGTAAAAGTTAATTATGTATCTTAATTTATGAATAAAAGAAATAAATGATTTTAGCTTTTTTGTGTTTCTCTTAGAAAAAGTAATGATAATTAAATAAAGAATTTAGATTGATACTTTTTCATATTCAAAAAATTTGACAATTAGGTTTAATGTTTTATTTGATATTTGTAATAGCCAACAGAATAACTGATTTTGAATTTTCATCAATCGTGCAGTACATATCTTTTTTCTTTTCGATTTATTACTATTTGTGACTGAAAAAATAAATTTTTTTCACCTGAAAATGGTTGTTCCTTTTACTGCATTGCATGAGAATGATTTAACTATACTCATTAAGAAGTGTTGTTAATAACACAAAAAATTACATTTAAGTCATTTCATGGAATTTAATTTACTGACTCTCTACGAGCTCAAGCTCTACTGAGTCACATATGTACTTTTTTGTCAAGACAAATAAATATTTTACAAATAAATCTTATAATAATTTAATTTCTCATAAATAAAGAAACGCTTCTTGAAAGCTTTTAATTCACTATCCCACTTTTTTTCCTCATATACAGCCTTAAAATTGACGGGCAACATTTCTGCAACCTTTTCATAATTAGCAAAAATGAATGCGAATGTTTAATTGGGTTTGAAGCATCGTGAAATGATAAGATAAAAAGTTAGAAGATTGCTCTAATGTAACTTAATGGAATGTTATCCTGTCTCTCTCTCTCTCTCTCTCTCTCTGTATATATATATATATATATATATATATATATATATATATATATATATAACATATATTATACAAGGTTTCTGAAAAATACACAACTATATGTAAATTATTTCCTTATTGTAAAAAGTTAGTAGATTGCTCTAATGTAACATAAATTAAATAATGATGCTTTCCAAATATAGTAATAGAGAAATTAATAATTGTCTGTTGGACTAAAAAAATGGGTATTCCTATTACCAATTTCAAATATCGATATATTTTTTCAACAATGTCAAAATTTCACAAAAATTCAGTTAAATTTCGAAGCTTTACTAATGGTTCTAATACCTACTTCACCAAATCTAGTAACTTTTATAAACGATTCTTCAGAAAACTATTGATGATCTTGAACAAACTAACTATAACAAAAACAATCTTATAATTATCAAGATCATGAAGGAAAGGAATTTTTTCTGTGCATTTCGAAGACCTTTTCAACTCCATAGATACTGATCGTTTGAATATAGTTCGTTTTCTTTTTTTTTTTTTAATAAATATCATTTTAATCAAATAATAAAACGAGAAAAACTTTATACTTTCGTTAAACTTGTATTACAAGACAATTTAATCGGAATCGTTCAAAGTCTTTGTAAACAAACTAGAAGTCTGCTTTAGATAAGCCAGTTATTGTCTTGCCCACGTTTATTTGCCTTTTTTTTTTTAATTGAACATATTGAAAATTATTTTTACTTAATCTATCGTTACATTGATGATTTGATTATTTTATGTAAAAATAATAAATTTAAATCAAATATTACTTTCTACACAGATTACCTTGAATTATTAAAAAATAATTTTAACTTAAATAAAATTGAACTTACAAATTTAGATTTATACAGATAGTTGATAATAAATTTTAAAAGGCATTTTAATATTTTAAAAAATATGTTTTATAATTCACAAGAATAAATTTTAACTTATATAAAAGAGAGTTTTTCAATTTCTTTTAAATAAAATTCCTTATCGGAATGGCAATTTGTATATATCTATTTATAGAAATATTATATTACGTGGGTAGTTCAATAAGTCCTTAGAAATTACAAGTAGTGATTGTCTTAGCGTTGAAAATGATTTGCTTTTTTTATAAGCATCATGACTCACTAGACAACAGTCTAAGTCTGAGTTACTCGTATTCGGGATCATGATGCCTTTCACTCCTCAAAAATTCTTCGTCATAACTTTTCCGGCCAATGAGACCATCTACTTTTTCGGAAAAGATTAACCGAAATCAACCAAACGATTTGAATTTGGTTGCTTTCGGTGTTTTTTTTTTTTTTCCGGTATGGTTGTTTTCGGTTAATCTTCGGTTTGGCTTGATTTCCGGTGCATAATGAGGAATCCAGATCTCACCGATGATGACGATTCGACGCAAAATGACGGCGACAACTCGAAGCAGAAGCAATAAAATTGTGATTGGCAGCAATTGACTACCAAATCAAAACTAACTCATGAATCAATGTCAAATTTTTTTCGGCTCCATTTAATTCTCAATGGTAACAATGGCAGCATTCAATGGTAACAACGACATTCCTTAACGAGGTCATTTGTATTCAAATACAAGTACTTTTTGAACCACCCTCGTACACTTTTTACTACTTAATAACAATTTAACCACACATAAAATAGACAAGCTCTACAATAATAAGAAATTATTCTGTAGTTGTTTGAGGCAAGATTACCCCATAAATTTTCTATAAAATTTATACACATCATAAACGTATTGATCATATATGTAAACTATAGTCTATTTTCCAATCCACCATACAAATCCACAAAGTCAGCTTGTTTATGATTTTGATGTGAAGATTACAATTCCTCTTATCGGAGCTTACACCTAAGCCATTTTACATTTTTACAAACTTCGATGTTTTACCCACCAGCCAACTAATAACCAACTAATTAACAACAGTTTATATCTTTCTTGACTTCCTGGTAGTGATGACACGTTTTGCTTTCCGAATCTCTTTAATATCTACGTTTAAGCTCTGCTTTATGTTTTACTCTATGTATCTTCATTTCTTTGAATTTCTGTAATCATTCTATTGTATTACTTTCATTATTGTTTGATTTTATTACTTTTTTATTCTTTTTTTTCAATTCTTGTGAATGTTAACTTTTTGTCTAACTCTTCTGAATATTAACTTTTAACTGTTGTATTGTTCTGTACTTCGGTTATTTCCATAACAGTCAACCAAGTTGCAAAGAGGGAAGGTTGGAACCATCCCACTACTTTAATCAAGGATTTTTGGACCTTGTATATAATGTAATAATAGATATATATAATTTATAATTTAATTTTTTCTTTTACTTTTTTTGTTTATTGTTCTATCATGCGCTTTTCAGACTGCAATTTTTAGCTTTCTATTTTAGTTTTGGTTCATGTCTTTTTCCTTAATGGTTCTCTTGATACTTTACATTTTCTATAATTTTAACTTTTTGTCTATTTCTGAATATATATATATATTATTCAATTGACATAAGGTTTAGAGCTCTCTAAATTCTCTATGATAAATGCAACTCAATGAACATGATGAATCTTAATAAATTTAGGAACCAAATACAATTGATATTGCAAGAAAATTATGCTATCTTCAATAAAAAAATTTACAAAAAAATAAATTAATTAATGGCTTGCCTCAAGGAGGACCAGCTAGCAACATTCTAGGTAAAGTATACTTGCATTTTTATGAATCGAACCATGTTAACAACTATTTTTACGTTTTACACAGATACATAGACGACCTAACAATTTTTAGTAAATATAGAGATTATAAGCCGAACACTCATTTTTATCCAGACTATTTGATTTTATTACAAACAAATTAAGACACATGTAATGGTAAATGTCTAGATATATATAATTACAGATACCAGTTCATACCTTTTAAAGTAATTTTTTGATAAAAGGGATTCATTTAAATTTAAAGAAGTTCAAATGCTTTATTGGAATAGCAATATTCACATATCCATATACAGGAACATCATATTAAAATTCTTGCATCGTATTAAATTGTTGAATACTCAAGATTACGATCGATTAAAAAAAATTAGGAAATTCTTTGGAAATTGTATGGAGTGTGATTATCCATTAGATTTTCCATTAGGAGGATAGTGAAATATTATTTCTTCAATTTAACATCTAACTTTTTTTCCTTTCATTTTGACAATTTCTCAATAAAATCATTATTTTAAAAAATTTAATTTTGATATTCACATCCTGAAAAAACGGGAGTTTTTTCTGAAGACTTTTGAATTTGTGAAATTTTAGGTCTATTAACTTTCAGGACTTTTATGGAATTTTTAGGATTTATTAATTAAAAAATAATAATAAATCCACTACACAACATTAGGATTACAAAGACAGCCAGTTAGTGGTCTAACTGTGAAACATTCCTGTATTTTTACATAGCTTACACTTACAAACACATATTTTATTCACAGCACTCAAAAAAATTTTAACAACGAAAATTCAGTTTTTGTGTTCTTTTTGGATTTTTATTGAATTGTACTTCTGATTAATTTCTTTTATGTTGAGATAGTTATTTAATATTCTCCAATTTGAAAATTTTTCTTACTATACCATATTAATAATTATTGATGTTCACATCATATTTAGCAACAACACAAAATTTTGAAAATCCTTATTTAAAAGGTTTCTTAACTTTTGGCACAGTAAATCTTAATAACTTACATAAATATGTCGTAGGATCTTTTGAATTGTGTTTTTACATCTATTTTAAATAGACATCATTCTTTTTACAAGCTTGGTAAGTGTTTGTTTTAAATTTTTAAATATATTTTTCAAAAATCTTTCATTGAAAAATTTTAATTTTAATTTTTGTAGTTGAGGTATCTTGCTTTCCTTTTCTTGTTTCTGTTGCTTAATCTGTTATAAATTATGTTTTGAAGGGATCCAATTTTTGCCCAACAAGAAGCACTGGGGCAGGATTAGAACCTCAGAACATGTTGAAACCCACAACTCAGCCACCAATATGAATGTGCATGTTTTGTTTTCTTAGGTATTTAATTTGTATTCAATTCTTTTCTCATTTCTCTAAAATCTTTTTTTCCTTTCTTGTTTAGAATTTTGTATTTTATTTGTTCTTTTATTTATTGTGTTATTTTTTAATAAATATAACAATTTATTTGGTGTGTATGTTACGAAAATTTAGAGGAGTTAATGTTTTTAGGAATTTTTATTACAGTTATTTTATTCTGGGATTTGTTTTCAATCATGACCGAATTTTTAGTTTCGATTCAAGAGTAGGGTAAAAAAGGTGACTTCCCCTTTTCGTTGGTATACCAAGATTTTTTTCGTGTGAAAATTTAAGTAGTATACGCACTAAAAATTAGTCCACTTGGCTTCTGCAATATAAAAAATTAGCTCTGTATTCAAGCGCACCACTGTGCTCCTTCCACTAGGCGTGGATTAGCTTTGTCAATAGGCGTGGATTTTCAGATATGTGTTGATCCTGACAACTTGTTTTTCGATGCCTCTCCCTTCCCTGCTTCACATCGTATTATGAATACATAATAAGTTTGAGTTTTAAAATGCCTCTAGTCTCTGCCATGATTATTAAATAATTTAAACACTATTGGATAAATCTCTGAAAAAAAACCAAACGTAAGGTTCTTATATATATATATATATATATATATATATATATATATATGTAACTATATGATTAATTTATATTATTTTTTCATTTTAAATAAGAAACTAATTTTTTAATTTCAAAAAAGAACTTGGGATTCCTAATAGTTTAAAAATATTCTTTGTATAAATATATATACTAGATTTCTTAGTAATGTATTATACTGTGCGACATAAACGCCGTTTTATTAAATTTGATTGTGATACACAACCTTTTTTACAAGAAAATTAGAAGAATCTTATATACATTAATATTTATTTATTGTTTGGATATTTTTTAAATAGTGAGCATCTGCAATGAAAAGTTTTAAATAGTGAAATTAGAAGTATATTATCATTTTAGTAAGTTTTCTTCTAATGTAACTTTGCATGTCGTAAGAGGCGATTAAAATGGGTACCCATTGTCTGGGGGTATAGCCGGGCACTCTGCCCCTGGGGATTATATCAGGGGATCTCAGTGACTTGCCTTCTTCAGGTAAGTACGGGCATCATGACCCCGAGGCACACTAGTAATCTTTTTCTTTCCCATGGGGTTTACTGTATTAGGTGAACACGGGTGACGTTCCTCCGGGTTACCCTATCAATCCTTCTCTATATTCGACCCTCCTCCTTCTTGTCAACCAATTTTTGTCTTTTTTTTTTCAATTTTTTCACGTCTAGACCACAGTTAAAACTTGTTTGTCGCAGCATAGCCATATCTGGCTCTTGTGCCCATACGCTTTACATTCACTCACTTATTCGAATATAACTTATGAATTGTTTTTATCTCTTCGTTCAAAATATTTTGGTGAAATCAATTTATTATAAATTAATTTTTCTGAGTAAGTACTGATGGTTTGGATCCATGAAATATGTTTAACCCCACATTTCTGCCCAATGTCACAATCTAGAAGTTACTTTATTTCCATTTTCGACTTCGTTTGTCTCTGAATGGTTTCTTATGGTCTTCACAATATTTAAGTAATCTTAGCTTATATTTGTGTGGGGGGGGGGTGTACAGAGGGAGAAAGAGAGATTTACTTGTACCATTTTTATACATAAAATTTCATACAGTGAAACCATTTGTTTCAAAATCAGAAAATGGTAAAAAATGAAATATTGAAAAAAGTTTATTTATTGCAGAGAGACAACTCTTAATTATTTTAAATCTTCATGTATTATCTTCGGTAAATTAGGGTCTTACAACTCCAAGGTACCCGAAAAACCTATCTTCTCTCCAAAGGAGTTAGTACATTTTCTTTTTTGACGTGACTCGAGAAGACCTACGAATATTTTCCTATTTTATACTCTCCTTCTTATCAGCAAATACCTTCTTTTACTTCCTCCCTCTTTCTTGCGTCTAGATATCAGGTACACAATGATTAATATGATAAACTTGTTATAATAATATATTAAATATCGTTTGACTCGGCTTACCCAAATATGATCATTTCGCTTGTAAAAAAAACAATCAATGATGCTTAAACGTACAAATGAAATAGCAGCACAGTTTTTAAGAAGAATAAACAAAAATTACAATCGAATGCACTGTTTTGTTGTAGAAATTAGATTACAGAAACTCCTTAAATGAAATTCTTAAAAAATTCTCATCAATCTACATTTTTGATATTTTACAATCTATTTTACTTAATCTACAATGATATTTCATTATCATTAAAAAAAACTTCCATAATTTTGAAATATTCATCTACAAGTTTTAATTCATTGTTGTTTCAACAGAGGTAAAAAAATACATTTCTTAGGTGTGTATATTTGAACTAATTAAATCTGAAATACGTAAAAAATTAAATTTCGAAAATATTTTATTTTAAAACCAAGTAAAATAATACTGTTAAAAATAGAGAGAGCCGAATTTATTCTCTTACTTAGATGTATATTCCCAGGTAAAATAATAAAAGTTACCCAGTGAAAAACAACATTGTTTAAAACGTCAAGAATCATTAAATGCATCACCTTTTTTTCAACTGATATTTTGGAAACTTCTTATTGCTTCGGGTAAAAAGCAATAAAACAATTGTTCCATTGATTAAAGGATTCTCTAACATAAGAAGATGTGTACTGCGTTATTCATGAGCGAAGCGCTCGAGGCTCCGTAGCACCTTTAAAGGTAACAGTTTAATACTTGGCGTACTGTCGGTTCTCAATTTAATATAAGCATCCAATTTTATTACTTTTCTCGTTTCCTACTGTTTTTTTAATGGATATTTCTTATTGCTCCCTTTTTTTCTCACGTACCTTTTTTTAAAAACTTTTATTTTTTTTCCTCAGTTTAATTGTTTGTTCTTCATAGAAAATTGCTTAAAGATAAAGGTGTACAAATGCTGTGATAAAAAAAAATGCAATGTGTGCTCTTTAACGCTATCTTAGTTCGATATCATGAATAATCAGAACATCTTTTAAGATAGAAAAAAAATTGTTTTCCAATATTAAAAAGTCGCATCATTATAACACGCATATTCATTTACCATATTGCTTCTAAAAATTTAAAATGTTACATAAATATTTCCTTTTTACGTCATTTATTAGTTAAACGTCACTTTAACGTTACAGTATAGGAAAAAAGTATGGTGATTGATTAGTTTTTATTAACGTTACACTATATATATATATATATATATACGCTCTATAACAAAAAAAAACGACGCACCAAGAAGGAGTTGTCCGATGGAGATAAAATTGGCAGATAGAAAAATTATGTACTTAATAGAAAATGATTAAAATTTCACAAAAATTGAATGACTTATTTCAGAGTTACAAAGTAACGAAGTCAATAAGGAGTTGACCTCCTCTTGCCTGGATGAAAGCTGCCACACGATGTGGCATAGCGTGATAAAGCTCCCTGGTGGTCTCCTGCGGTATTTGTTGCCAAATTTGCTCCAATTGTCGGGCGAGGTCATCAACATTCCATGGTAAATACAATCACCTTCCCATCATATCCTAGACATGCTCGATTGGAGTGAAATCTTGCTGGCTAAGGATGTGTTTGAAAAGCTGTAAGACAGTTCATAGCAACACGTGCCGTATGTGGTCTGGCATTATCCTGCTGAAAAATAAAGTCACGGTACTGCAAAAGGAACGGTAGTAAAACAGGTCTCAGAATGTCGGCGACGTGCCGCTGTTCTGTAAATGTGCCTCTAATAATGACCAAAGGGATAAAGCTATCAAGGGAAATGGCACCCCAGACCCTAACTCCTGGTTGAGGGTCTGTGTGGTATGCAATAGTGAAAGATGGATCGGCACGCTGCCCTGGGCGTCTCCAGACGCATCTTCGATGATCGTCAGGACACAATTGGAAGCGGGATTCGTCTCTAAACACTATACGTCCCTAGTCAGCATCATTCCAACCTGATCGAGACAAGCACCACTGTAATCTGGCTCGACAGTGTGCAGGCGTGAGTGGCGGGTGGCGTAACGGTGGGCACGCTAGATTTTGCTCTATCAGCCGTCTGTGAATGGTCATGGCGGATACTCGTGTGTGGGTCACACGCCTGATGGTTGAGAGTGATGAATCAGGCACAGTGACAGCTGATCTGACAATCACTCTGTCCTCTCGATCTGCTGTGGCCCTAGTTCGACCGGTACCATCATGACGCTGAAATCTGCCATTGTCCACCCATTCTTGCCAGAATCTTCTAATCACCGCATCGCATCGAGTCATATGATGAGCGATTCTCCGATTTGCCCAACCTGCCTCTTTCAATTTCTCCTTTCAAATTCAGACAGTTGCTCGTAATGAGCTTGAATCCTGCAGCGAGGCCTTTTTTCAGTCGCTGTAAGGTATCCTAAATCGCAAAGCAACAGAAAATTAAACTATCAAATTGAGAATCGCTTCCTACATGCCCCTGCTGAGTGCGTAGTTCCGATGCGCTGTAGCTCCAGCTATTCATTGATTGAACACTAAATTTTAATCATTTGCATGTTCAGTTCAAATGTCATTGCGTACGAAATTTCCTACTACAATCAAGCAGCTCTTCTTGGTTAGGTTTTTATAGAGTGGCATATATAGGTATATAAAGAAGCAACACAGGGCTATTGGCAACAGATCTCGTAATTTTGAACCTTGGTCAATTGACGAGGACGAAATATCAGTTGTGGAAACTCCCTTTCCAAACTTCCATACTGCGCTAGAGCGAGGACTTGGGAGCGCGACAGATTTAACGTGCATCAGCGCCAGCTACACGACGGGTTTTTTGTGGCATCAAGGCTTGAACCTAAGACTCCGCAAAAATCAACGGCTGCGAGCCCGCTATCATACGACTATTCTACTGCTGCCGAAAAAAAATGGAGAGTATTTCATAATGGAAAAAAAGGGATTGGTATCAAGCAAATTCAGAACATATTTTAAGGTAGAAAAAAAAACAGGGAATTAAAATAAGTTCGCGTAATTATATATATATGACACATACCATACATTTCAGTCGATCAGACAACCTTCGGATAAGAAGAGGTATAAATTTTTGTCAAAGTCTTATAGTTTTATGTTACGTCTGTTCTATAAGATGACCCCAAATTATCAACCGCCTATGAATTTAATATAGATCCGCGATCATCAACAAAAATAAATTTTATTTACTTGAATCTGACAGCACTGCCTATAAAAACATAGGCCGAACCCCAAACTTCCATGCATCTAACATTTATTGGTCTAGGTAACCTAGTGGTCATGGTCATATACTCGCGATCGATGTTATTTCGTTCGACTCTTGATGCCTCAAATCTGTACGTTAAATCTGCTCGTGCTTCTGCAGGCAGCACTGCTTATAGAAATACGAGCCAAATCACGAATTAACATGTAACTTTAACTAGTACCTTTCGACAAATCCTTCAAAACGTATGGGTTTCCTAATGCTATATATGGCACTGGGTACGATCCGTTATGGGATATCGATGACGAAGCAGAAATCAACCCTCTAGATACAGAATGGGACCATATGACGTGCTTCGCAACAACGAAATTGAGGATGTATATGAGAACCTGTTTGCCTTAGGTAATTAATGTGAGGATTTGCAAGAATTTAAATGCATTGCTGAATGATTTGTTTTATTTTGTAATTATTTTAATTTATTCAAATCTCAATCTTTCTTTTATTTTTGCATCTGTTGTATAAGACGGCCTATTTTTATGATTCGATTATCGCCTTATCTGCGGAAACATACGGTATATCCATTTACCATATACGGCTTCTCAAAATTTCTAAATACCATTTAAATATACACGTCCTTTTTCTGTCATTTACAAGTTAAACATCATTTCAGAATTACATTATCAGAAACAAATCATGGAACATATTTTGCGCCCAAAAGATGGATTAATTCGAGCAGAAATGGGTTGTTTTGTAAAATGGGCTACTAGTTAAGCCTATAGAAAAGAAAAAAATCAGAATATAATCTTATATTATTGGTAATATAAGAAGGAAGAAGAAAGTAAGGGAGAGAGATGAAAAATTTATCCCTCAACACGCTCTATTTCGTACAACCAAAACTTAATTTACGAATTTGGAAATGAGTAAAATTGGAAAGAGTAGGAAAAAAAGAGGAGAAAAGCGAGCGAAAGTGCTTTAGTTTTATCGGAAGAATCCAAAGAATGGGGAAACCAGTACGTGTCCGATGTGGAACGAGAGTTTCACGGGAAATTAAGTTTACACAGAATGTATATTTTGATCGTGAGGAATTGCTTTAAAGAATTTAGAAAATGTCTTTTTTTTTTAGAGAATGGAAAGATTTACAAAATATTGTAACAGAGATGGATATTAGGGATGCTTCCGGTATGACAATAATGAGTTTAAAGAAAGATGGCTTGGCTTAGAAGATTACGAGAAAGAAGATATTAGAGAACTACTCGCAGTCGCTAAAGAAAGAATAGAAGAAGCAGAAAGAAGGAAGAAAGAAGCAGAGGAGAGATAGAGAAAAGAAGAGTTAGAATCAGAAAGAAGAGAAGATATAGAATTTCTATTTCAAAGAAACACGTCTATTAAAGAAAAGAAGCTTATTCCTAACGGGAATTAAGTAAAGTACTGAGTTTCGAGAAAAAAAAATGAGAAAGAAAGAAGACATGTAAGTGAAAATACAGAAAAACGAAACAAGGCTTCTGAAGATTCAAAGAGAAGAAGCATTGCATCAAACTGAATTGAGTAGAAAATGAATGCTTAAGAAAAGAAAAGCAGAAGATTCGAGTCTGTTAGCTATTTTACAGTTAGCTAAATCTGAAAAGAAAAATGAAGAGAAGTAAGACATGCAGATCTAAATATAATCTGAGAAATAGAAAGCAAAGCTGTTGGAGATCCAATAAAAAGCATTGTGTTAAGAAGAATTTGGAAAGTATCAAATGCTGAGAAAAAAATAGAAAAGAAGAACAACAATGCAAAGAAGAATTGAAATATTTAGAAGGATATAAATTAAATGAACTTCAGAAGGCCAAAAGAAACCTTTAAATAATCTCTCAGGGTAAGATATTTCTGTTGGAAGGAGGGAAAGAATCAAAATTAGAAGTACAAATTTAGTCAAGTAAAGATGATATTGCTAATTTACTAAATCAACTAGAAAAGCTAAGAAAGGAAACAGTTGTTTTAAATTAAGAGAAAAAGAAATGCTTCAAACGGAATTAAGAAGACGGGATTAACGGAGAAAACTTGAAGATGCATTACTTCAAAAACGGCTTGAAAGCAGAAAACAATGGAAAAAAAAAATCGAATCAAAATAGATTATTGCGAAAAAGACCCTACAACAGAAAATGTACGAGCAGATTTGAAAAGACAGAACGTAAATTCTGCGAGAAATGGGAAACGGCCAAAAACAAAATGGACGAAGCGAACCGACAAAGAGAATAACTGCAAGATTTTCAAGGCCGGAGAATTTCTCCAGAGGTAAAATTTAGAGACCATAGGTCAACCCATCTCGTTACGCAAATGCTCGGAAGAAAAGGACTTTGAACAAACCCCTTCACAGGAAACGGATGTCAACCTTCCCAAAAAAAGACGAAAAGTTCTACAATAATGACCGAAAATAAACAGAAAGAGAAGACGCTCTCTCTTTGACCCCGGAAGAGAAAATTACAGTGTATGCTACGAAGAACAAACAAACCGCAATTGTGAAAGGACTTAGGACATTTCGACTCCTCCCCCCACCCCCATATGGGTGTGGAACCCACCAAGACCCGGAGAGCTGTGAGAACTTTCTTTTAATTTTGTTTTGCTAGCTACGCTATAGAGACATCAAATACAAAAAAATGACTCTAACTTTTAGGAATGTATCTTCATCGTTGTGTGCCGATTCACGTTAAATCTGTCGGGATTCAAAATTCTCCCGTTAGCATGGTGTGAAAGTTAGAGTGGTTCCGGCTCAAATATTGTCATCGACACTTGACCAAGGTTCAAAATTACGAGGTCCGTCGGCAATAGCTTTCGTGTTACTTCTAGTACGACATTAATACAGCCAACCTAACCTAACCATTGTTGTGTGACTTAGAAGTTATTTTGCTATGTTTTGTGTGTGATATGAAAGTTCCTTTTAAGTGTATAAGTCCTGCATTAATTTAGCAGTCTTTATCTGAATTGAATATATTTGTTAAGAATAATGGATCAATTGTTTCTCGTGAAATTGTTGATCATAGACTTTTCAACTTTAAGATTAATGCTTGAATAGTTTGTGAATGATTATTATGTTGTTAGGATAACTGATTTAATATTTTAATGATTTTACTAATTATTTTCATGCAATATTATAATAATGTAAAGATTGAGAAAATAAAGAATTTTTAATTTCGATTATTTGGAGAATTATTGAAAGTGATTATGTTAAAGATTATTTTAGAGGTTGAATATCTTAATAAAAATAAATAATCTTAAATATATCAACATGCTTAAACATGGTTCTTAGAATTACCTTCATTATTTTGTTTTGTCAATAAATGACTTTTTCATGCTTTGAATAATTGATATCTTGAAGTGAATATGTGAAAGAGTATAAGTATTTTAAAGTGTTTGATAATTAGCATTTTAATATGTGGGAAAATTAATATTTTAAAGTGTAGGATAACTAAGGTTATTATGAAGCCTTAAATTAGAATTGTTTTTTTAAGTGGAGAAATATTTTAATACGTATGCATAGTGGAATATTATAGTTAGCACTAAGTGAAATATATGTGTAAGAGTGAGAATTATGTAAAAAGAAAAGGTGGACTAACATTAACGAAGTAATATGCTGATCGAATGTATAGTTATAATTAAATTTATTTTTTGAAACAGATGACACATCACTCATTTCTGTAAAATTATACTGAATGTTATTATTTTAAGTCACATATATTTCAGTATGGTTTATTTGTTCTTAGTTAATGTGGTATATGTGTGATTTTGTTTTAATTTTCTTTGGAAGAATTTGTGATCATTTAATATTAGATATAATATATGTTAGGGCCCCAGTTATATATATATATATATATATATATATATATATATATATATATATATGAAAGTTTCAGATAAACGATTGTGTGTCATTTTATTCCCCTAATCTCTCATCTTGGAGGAAAGATGTAGTATATGTGTCGCATGTTGGAAAGAGAAAATTATGATAACCCCTCTTTTGTACAGGATAGGGGTTGTCAGCAAATTGTAAGGGACGCAAGCCTTACTCA
Organism: Nephila pilipes; assembly: GCA_019974015.1. NCBI lineage: Eukaryota > Metazoa > Arthropoda > Arachnida > Araneae > Nephilidae > Nephila > Nephila pilipes. The sequence goes on along the minus strand of BMAW01078800.1, from coordinate 974,958 downwards.
CGAGTGAGAGATTGCACTGAGATATGTAAATTAAAGTTTCTGTATTTGTTAAGGACTCAGAGTTGTCGTTATGCCTATATCAACATTCCTTGAAATCTCTAGCATTAAGAAAGTAAAAGAGAGAGATTGAAAATCTCTCACGCATGAGACTCACATAAACAATATCGTATACGATTAAAGCATTCTTGAGTAAGCAAATACCATAAATGTTCACAATATTGCATTACAGAAGGCGCTTACATATATTTTTAGAGCAATTTCGATAAAGGATTAAAGAACTCAAATATTTGGGGGGAAAAGAAATTCTTAATAACAGTTCGTTATTTGAAATTTGAATTATCTTATGAGGCTTTCAAGCTTATTCTTTTTTCAAAATGGTAAATGTAAATGAAGTATACATCGAAGATAGGATTTAGGAAGAAGAAAGATCTTATTTCGTAATTAAAAAATATTGTGAAATACATGCTTGATTTAAAAATCTCTAAGTGCAAAATAAGCAACGTTATTATTATTATTATTATTATTATTATATATATATATATATATATATATATATATATATATATATATATAATCTGAAAGCAAACACTCGTCAATCTTCTACATGGATAAAAAGACTCCAAATGAATACTCGAAAAATGTACGGCCTATTTTGAATATTTGTAAAGTGAAGTCAATGGTAGCAAGTGAAACGTCACTGAAGAAGAAATCAGTTGTAATGATTTACAAATTTCTGTGATAATATTAAACGAAATATTAAATCAAGATTTAAAACCCGAAAAAGTGAAAAAAAATTATGTTCAGCGTCTTTTGCAAAAGTATGTGACTCAGACTAAGGCATTTTGTGGAGACATTTATGAATATATTGTCAAAAGAAAATTTGAAATAACTTGCATTAAAATAGACCTATTAATTGCCGATAATGTGGGGGGAAATGCCCAAACCTGGTTCTTAGAATACAATGGAAGTTTCACTAAAGGCTGGAAAGAATAGTGTTAGTTTTTTCTTTCAATGGGAAATTAATAATAATAATAAATATAACATAAGTAATTTATTATTGTTATTATTATAATTATTAACAAAGAATATTATTATTATAATTATTATAAAAGAAAAGAAGATTATTATTATTATAATTATTAACAAAGTGATTACATATTAATAATTAAGTAATTTATTATTATTATTAGCAAAGTGATTACATAATGATAATTAAGTAATTTATTATTATTATTTACGCACAATATGTGTGTGTGGCTGACTACAGTGAGGTTAATATTCAATCGATTTCCTGGGCGTGACTTAACACTGGAACCTCTAGTTAACGGGGCTCAAATGGAAACGAAACTCATTTCCAAAAAACAATTCTTTTCCAGTCATTGAGATTCCAGGTTTAATGAGTCTTTCAAACGCTTGTCAAGGAACAGTCAGTGCAGTGGCAGAGATGAGTTCATACCTCGCTCTCTGAATCGCTAACAATGATTTTTGAAATCACTAGTGTCCCGGTTTCATATCGTATCGTTAATAACAATGAATCAGTTGCTAATTAGAGTCTCTCTGACGATCGCTTCGCTCATACGCTCTGTTCCTTCTCTTAATCAACCGCTGTCTTCTTGACATTGTGCTTTGCCATTATTTAACTATTCCTGCTAACTTCATCGAGAAAAGTGACATCACTCCCATCAAAATATTAAGTGGTCCTTCATTTTCATCATGTTGCTTCTGTTAACCTAATTTATGTTCAAGTTAAGAGCGAGCTTATTTGTAGGGTATTGATAATAAGCGAAAAGAAAAATAAGCGAAATTAAGTTTGAAGGGAAATTCCCTCTAATTAAGAATTCTCTTTTACACGTCATAAAAAAGCTCTGTCGCGATACTCAGGAGCTCTAGCACGCATTCATTGACCCCCTAGATGGGATTGAAAGGTATTTACGAAAGTAAATTCATCAGGTACTTCCTTCTTGATGGGGCTTTGCTTGGGATTCTTTTGACTTCCACAAAAGAATAATTTTTATCTTCATAAAATAATTTATATCGTTCATAAAAAAAACTGTCCCATGCCACATTTCAAGCAACTGCTATATCTTGTATATTTTTCATGATAATGCACATACCTTGATCCTCAATATCTCTTAATATAAATATATTTTAAAGTTAATAAGTAGCATCATAAAAAAAATCAATTCATCAATTTGATTTAAAAATTGAGTGACAGGGAATAGTGTAATGTAATAAAAGTCTTAAAAATATCTACTACACATGGGATCAGGTTAATTTAGAAATATTTGCATATTTGTATTTATCTATATCAGCTAACATAACGAATATCAAATTGAACTAAATTCACTATTTCATTAAACAAAATTAAAAAACGTTTTACTTCATATAGTTAGAAAAAAAATGGATATAGTTTCTGATTTTGCTGCGTATTAACAGAAATCATTCAGCAAAATATTTTTATTCAAATTTATATATATATATATATATATATATATAGAAACAATCATGTTCATAAAGGTTGGGCGTTATTATTCATAAACAATAATTTCACGTCCATGGAACCCATAAACATACGGGCTTGTTGTACTGATCTGAACATGTAGATCTGTTTTGGAGCCCAGTATAATTCTACCCCAAACGAGCAATCCTACACAAGCGTAATGGTTTTGTTTAGTGATATTGTTTTGGTGGTAACTGATACCTGGCGTTCTCCATATGAAAGTCCGACGTGAATGATACTGCAATCTAAACCTGGATTCGTTCGAAAATATCACCCAAGCACGTTGTGACGGTGTCCACATTACAGTTCTCTACTCCAGGCTAAACTCTGGCGACAGTGAGTTGCTGTGAGTGGAACACATGCCTGCGAGCAAATAAACCAATATGTCCCAAACATCTGTGCACGGTTTGCCTTGAAACTGTCTTACCAGTGGCTGAAGATAGCTAACGAGAAAGTTCTGATGATGATCTCCGAAGAATGAAAAAGATGATGAAAAAGCTTTATTGCAGATAAAAGTAAAAACAACTAAAATTCTTCAAAGTAGCTTCCATACGAGTCGGCACACCAGTGCTAGCGTTTTTCTTAGGCGTTGAACGCACCCTGGAAGGCCACCTTCAAGCACCTCGTAGTCGCTTCTTTGACGGCTTGCAAAGCCCCGAAATGGAGGCCCTTGAGTTCCGTCTTGATAAACGGGCACAAGAAGTAGTCAGATGGTGCCAAGTTGGGGCTGTACGGCGGCAGGGGCAGTGTTGCCACACCGCGTTTCGCTAAGTACTCAGTGACAATGAAGGCGGTATGCGACGGCGCTTTGCCATGAAGAAGACGCCAAGTGTTGGCGATCTCCTGCCTGATACGTTTCACTTTACTTTGGAGCCTTTTCAAGACTTCCAAGTAAAAATGCATGTTCATTGTTTGTCCTTGTGGCACAAACTTTGAGTGGTAAATGCCTTTTCTGTCCAAAGAAACGATGAGCATGACCTTCACATGGGACTTGCTTATTCTCGACCTGATTTTTTTGGGGCGTGGTGAAGCTGGCTTGTGCCACTCAGCACTTTGTCTTTTTGACTCCGGGTCGTACTCGAAAACCCATGTTTCGTCATCCGTAATCACATTATCCGCAAAATTTCTGTTCATCGGAAAGCCCCTTGGGGTCCTACTTCGCGCATATCTTCCTCATGCCCAAATCTTCGGTAGCATTGCGATATTCAGTACTTTTAGGGATATTACACTCATCTGCCAGGATTTTAACACTCAGGCGTTGATTAGAGTTTAACATGTTCCTCACTTTCTTTACATTTTGTTTGGAATATGACGTTGACGGGCGTCTAGAGCGGTCTTCGTTCTCGACGTCCTCTCTACCCTCCCGGAACATTTTGTGCCAGTGGCAAACCATATTTTGGGGCATGATATTACCGCCATAAGCTTTCCTCAACATGGAAGCTGTCTCGGCGCCCGTTTTCTTGAGCGCAACACAAAATTTCATCACGTAACGCTGGTCCTTGGAATTCCGACGAGTCACTAAAACACTGGTTTGAACTGGTAGCAACACGCACTATAGAACAGACTTCAGGCAACTAAAGCGGGTATCATTAGCTTCCCCACCCCCCCCCCCCCTCAACACCTATTTGGACACACCCTGTATATGTGTGCTCTGACTTTCTTTTCGTTTATTTATACTTCTGCAATATTGTGATATCCAAGTTCTTTGCTTGTCTTCGCTGAAAAATATCTTTGTGATTATGGCTAAACACATATTGTAAAATACTTCTCATTATTAACTACTGTTTTAAAATGGAATTTCTATTAAATAGTTTTAGGATGAAAAGCCTTCAAACGTTAGCTCTGCTATATTAACTAAATTAAATTTACTTTTCCTTTATCTGGGATCTGTTATTTTTTATCAACATATAGCTTGATTGTTTACTTTAAATGTATAAAAAAATTAACAAATATTGCCCGACACTGTTAGTGAAAAGAATGAAAAAAAATCAAAATAGTACCACGATGAATGTCAAAATCTTTAACAAATGTATGTTTAATGTTATGTATGTTAAATGTATGTCTTTAGCAAATGTATGTTGTGTCTGATCACAACCCACTCACATTTTTGACCAAAGGATTACCACATGGTAATCCAAAACGTTTAATAGCTCAAAATTTTCAAGAAAAGGAGCATTAAATCAGTTTTGAAATCAAATTAAATGAATTATTAAACATTTTAATGTTATTAAAAGGTAGATGAAATATAGAAGTTGAAATTTACCTACATATATCGAATATTCCTTAATAAAATTCAAAAATACTTGTCCAAATATATTCGTAAAAGGATTTAAACTAAAAAAAAAGGCCAAGGGTTAAAAACGTACCTTAACTAAAACAAATTCACACACAAAGGACAAAGAAAGTGCGTTTTATCTCTATGAATAACGTCATTTGCCATATTAATGAAAAATATGAAGGTTTCGAATACGAATCTTTCTTGAAATAAAATGAATCCTCATCCATCAATCAGTGACTGCTTACAAATTTCCAAAACTAGTATAATGACAGTGGACAGAGCCCAATCTCAAAACCTTCTCTCAGGGGAGAGTATCGTGAAGAAAGATCGATCAAAAGCATTCATTAGTTAGTCTATTGTGATCAAACTCAATAACCCGCTTCGAATTTGGAGAAATGGATTATTCCCTGTGCGCATATTTCTCGAAAATTATTGTCTGACTTCCTATCTGCTAAACTGAAATCAGAAAACATCGTTCATTATTTTCATGCAGGAAATTGTCAGCATCTCAGCTACAAATATTCTCTTGTTGAAGTCTAACATTCTTTAGTAAAAATATATTTGAAATAAAAGCACTGAAAGAGATCATTTAACAAATTAATGAGATTTTGAACTTTTGTTAGTTCCATTCAGTGTTATCTATGACTGTTAAAATGTAAAGCTGAAATTATAATCAACGAGAGAAATTCAGAAGATTTTAATGGAGAGGGAAATTTCATCTAACCCAATTTTTGTATTATTTTTATACAACCATTTTTTTAATATATCTAAGACGTTTAGTTAAAATTTTATTGAAAGGTTTAGTGTTTCTATATTACGGAATTAAGAAATAGCATTAGTATACGGGGAAATTTTTCATTGATAATATTTGATTAAATGCTTTCAAAAACAATTCAAATATATAAATTCTTATTTATGTAATAAAGTTCTTCAAAAATTATTTCACAATTGGATAAAATGTAAATGACATGACGAAAATTAAATTCATACTTTTTTTAAAGTATCGAGATGCATCATCTATCTTCAGTGATGCGAATAAAATCGTAACTTCCTCGTGCTTACCGAGAGCCACACGTAATATATTACGTATGTTCCATCAAATATTTCCGATTATCTAATAAACTAATCGTACTAAATATATCTAATAGTCCTAATTCTCATTACTACAGGACATTACTTGTTTATTTATCATTAAATAGTAGGCATTTCTAGCGGAGGGACATTTCTTGAGCTCTTAAGAGCAGAAATATTATGTACTTGCTACTAAATATAGATATTCCAACTAACTACTTTTCTTCTCGCTTTCCACAAGTCATTACCTAACCGTAGTTTATCTTCCAAATCGTTTTTCTTTTTATTTGAAAACAACCGAACGTTGAAAAGCCCTCGATATTTTTTATTTCTTCTACTGTTCAGATTAATCAGATAGGAACTCCGGATTCATTTGAAAGAGCTTAAAATCGTTGTCACAGTAACAAAAAAAAAGCGATGAGAAATTTTTGTAATAGTTTTCTTGTCTTTTTAAGAGCCATGACATTCCTTCTCTTCTAAATGGGCTGTAAGAACGTAATTCGTACAAAAACAACTTAAACTTATGATGAAAAGAGTCATACTGAGTTTTTCGGACATTTTCAAGACATAACCTCACATATGATTTTTTTTTTTATAAATCGTGTGGAAAAGGCATCAATATATTGCTCAAAGGATATAACCGAGATCAATAAATATGGATAGTTATAGAGCTTGAAATAAAATATAATTGTGAAAAGCTTTCTGATAAAAGAATCGTACCGAAACAAAGGGAAAAAACATGTTTGCGTATATTATTAGGACATGAGGAAAAAATATATGTATTGTTAATTATAATTAATATCATCAAAACAGCTTACAGCAGTCATCTACATTAATTGCCACTTTCTCTCTATCATGCATACTATTCATATTTCAGTTGTTGCTTAAGAATCTCAGAAGCTTATTTATTTATTAAAAAAGAAGTTTATGATAGAGTTCCGTCGTTTCTGAACATTTGGATGCCAAAAGTTCAACGATACTACCAAAACTTCCAGAATTATCACGTAAAAACTATATAAAGTCTTGTTTAACTGTGTGTGTGTGTGTGTGTGTGTG